>OMLF01027211.1:0-24195 GCA_900302615.1 Holocentrus rufus
AGTCCATCCCCCCTCTTTCTCTCTCTCTCTCTCTCTCTCTCTCTCTCTGTCTTTCTCTCTCTCCCTCTGTTTCCCCTTCTGTCTCTCTATTCCCAGCTCCCCTAATCGCTCTTCATCTGTTGTCGGTTATTTGTTGTTTCATGCCCGTGCTCCGCTATGAAGAGAAGAAAAAAAAAAAATTTTCAATTAAAAAACGAGCGCAGTTTCACGTCGCAGTCTTCGACCGCTGCATGCCATTTTTGCGATGCCACTCTCACTCTCACGGGTTTCAGTAGAATAAAAACGTAAAAAGATGTGACACAACGGAAGAAAAAAACGTCACTTTTAATATCAGGAGTTTGTGAACACATTGTCGTTAGTCTAGCCGAAAGATAGTGTATATATTTTCTGTGTACGGAAGGGATGTTTTGTTTGTACTGTTTCGTTGTTGTCGACCGGGGCCGTAGCGGTGTAATGCGTTTCGGGCTACGCTTGTCAGGTTTATTGGGGGGAGAGTAGTAGGGCATTCTGGGAAGGATGGAGACAGGCGGGTATAGGCATCTTATGCGTGTGTGTATTTGTGTGTTCAAGATGTTGAATAGTGTGTGTGTGTGCATGGGAAAATAAATGTGTGTGACTTTAGGCCACTGTTCCCTGTGTGTAGGCGTTAGACAAACTCAACTTTACACTCAAAGCATTACAGTTGCTACAGTTGCCTTGTAAATTACATTGTGAACTATTACAGAGGGAGAAAAAAGAGCTAAGTACTAAGGCACCTGAAAGGGCGCTAACACCTTAGCATAGGCTATGCTAAGTGAAAACAGGTATCTATCACCATCAGACAAGTGGGAAAATTAGTGTGTTGCAGCTCTGAAGCTAAACTGTGAGTGATTCCAAATGAATTGCAGCAGAATCTGTCAATATAGGGTTAAAGGTTAGCATAAAATGATTTTAGCTACATTCTCTGTTTCCACAGGAAGTGAAAGAAGTGGGCGATGGGAGAGCACACAGCTATAAATTACCGAGCAGTAGATATATATTATTAAAAGGTCAGCCTTCTTAGTTTTGATAATGCTAATCACCTACTATCGTTCATGCTAAAGTAGTAGCATGGAGCACTGGAGCCAACGATCTACCGGGGACACATGGATGATTTTGTTGGCTCTGAATGCTTAACGTCTAAGCTGGTCAGTACACCAATCTGCTACAAATTGCAGTCCCTTAAGATAATTTGTTGAAGGGCAGATCCACCTACTGATAAAAAAAATAAAGTAAAATAAATAAATATTACCATAGACGTACAATTGGAGCAGTGCAGAAAAATCCATATGTGTTTTGGCAGCCTGGAGCACAAAAGCAGGACGTTCAAAATTAGAAATGACCTTGATGATAACTGCTAAAGCTCATGAGAGCTTATTGCCACTGTAAGGTGAAAACCTTGCAACTCCAAAAGTGTCAAGTTTTCAGGAAGCAAGACCTGTTCGTCTGACTACACAAGCATTTTTGAAATCATACATACATAATCATTTATTCTTTGTACAAACCTAAAATGTTCATCCTCCAAACACAGTAAACAAGTACAAGTCACCTTGTTTTGAGCTATGAGGTTTTCACGTGGTGACATGATTATGAAAGCACACACTTACTAAGATTATGATGGATGCTATTTGAAGTATGATTCATCTGACCTTGTGTCATGGTGGTGTTTTTTATACCGTACTATGGTTATATTCAGAATATCCAATTTATTCTGTAAATGGAGATATTTATGAGTGAATGAAGACTCATATAACCGACATATCTTGAATATCACCATTATATCATATAAAAAATAAACATCTGATATCTGGATCAGCATGCAAATACTCTGAGAGAGGAAATGTTTCAGGCAATGCAGGCTTAGTGCATTACCAGTTCTGTATGTGTGTGTATGTGTGTGTGTGGTTGCTATCTGGGGGTCTAGCAGTTCTCCATCATTTCCAGTTATGCTCAGAGTTGATTCTGGGAGATGAAGTCCACAACACTTTTTCTGACTCATCTCTCTTCCGCATTTATCAACGCTTAAAACAACCGATGATTAAGGGAAAAAATCAAACAATATCTCCAAAATGTCAACAGGATGAGGAAAATGCCAGACCAATTTGGGTATGTGGGTGAAACTCGTTGACTACTTGGAATAATTTTGGTCTGTCTTCGCCATATTTTTATCCGCGTAATGTCTTAATCACGTCGGTCCCACGCTAACAGGGTGCTGACACCGAAACTGATATCGGTTTTCGACTTCAGTTGTCACAATCCTCCGAATTACTTGTCTTTCTCCTGTAATGCGTCCAACATCCACTCCTCCAAAGCCACCCACGGGTGAGCTGTGATGTGTGGCTAATTATTTATTTCTTCATTTGTTTATTCCCGCAACCCAAGCTGTTACATTGGCAGGCGACAACAAATTAACCGAATTATCACTCATGACTGATAGCAACAGGAGCGCCGCTCCTGAAATCACACGGTGCCGTGGCCACTTTGAAGCCATGTGGCAAGCAGCGAGCAAAACAACGGGTCTGGAAAGCGGTCAAAGAGTTTGCCGTCCTCGGCTGCACACCTCCTCCAGTCCCCATTTCGGTGATAGATGTGGTGAAACCCCCCCATAAGCTACTGCAGGTGGTGCACTTAGCATAGAGGAACACAAATACAACGCATGCTTCTTATTATTGTTGCTGCTCAAGATGATTGAGAGGGTGGAATAAACTGCATTTAAGAGTGCAGCAATAGTGTTAAAAAGGCCTTACCTTTTTGGAATTTTAGTCTCTTGCTTTTTTTTACCAGACACAAAATATCAAGTTGGAGAGAAATGTCTAAATATGTCTTTCAGTTTCCTTAAGTGGCTTATTAGCATTATTATTAGCACAGGTCAGCTGCTGCCTCAAACTCTTATTAGTTTTGCCCTTTTGTTATCAGGAAACTGTAAATTTGGACATTTTTTGCCACAATGTGACAGGTGTCTGGTGAGGAAAAACAAGTGACTAACACTGAAAATGTCAAGGCATCCCTTTAAAGCTGCAGTAATTGAAATTGCAAAACTGACTCAGCTGACAAAAAACATGGAATAAGTGCACATCATTTATTATCGGGTTGAGAAGGGTGCGTCCTGGGGAATGGGGCGGAGCTGCATCTCACCTTAACCCTAGCCCATCACGTATGTAACTCCACCCACAAGTGGAACAGCAGCAAGTTGTTGGCCAATGGAAGCAGTGGGGCGGAGTTTCTCCCTCCCAGGTGTGTAACTCCACCCCAAGCTGCAGGACCGCAAAGGGACCTTGGTGAATTCCGGCAACTTTGAGAACCGTGCCGAGCCGAGCATCAAATTTCCTGCTTATTCCACATTTTTCGGTCAGTTGAGTCTAAATGGCCCTTGCTTAAATCGACTCTCGGCAGTTTTGATTAGTGCAGCTTTAATTTCAACGCTTGGTATGTCACAAATGGGGAGCAAGCTTACATTACTTTTCCGTGGTGCTAGTCAATCTAAGAAGACAAATCAATTCATCTGCTGTGAACCGGCATGTAGATACAGTAGGTGCAAACAGGCAACAACACAGCAGCACTGGCGTTCATATGGTGCAAAATGCTCAAGCTACAGAGTCAATTGGCTGCTAAACCCACTTCATATGGTGCAAACATGAAACACACGTACTTATGGTGCAATAAGGGCAAGTTGTCTCTTTGAAATCTATGGTGCAACTTGAGTACTGCCTTCAGTTATCGGCCAAGGCTGTGCCAAAGGCTCTGTCCAAACTGACAACTGCTCTTCCTGTCCTGCAGAAGCTATGCAAGTCTCCAAAGCGGGGAGATGTGCTTAGTGTACACGCTCACAACACACACACACACACACTTACACACAAACACGTGCAGTTTTCCTCTGCAGCAGGGAAGTATGCTTAGTGTGCACAGATAACTGACATGCACATGCAAACACAGTAAAATATAGAGTAACACATGGGATGTATCCCTACCTCACCGCCTCACCACACACACACACACACACACACACACATACACCAATCCAATACTCCCTTACCCCTTTATAATTTGGGAACAATATTCATGTGGTGCTATTGAGTAAAGCTGGGTGTACGCTGGTTATGTATAGTTGTGGTTACGATGGTATGAAGTATATAGCCAAATATGTGTGTAAAAAGGACCATGTAAACCTGAGACTTTCATAGTTAGGTCCAACTGAACGGCTGGTGCAATTCATTCAATATGGGTTTTCTCATTTGGAGACACAAATTCAACACCTGTTTCTGTAAGCGGGTGAAAGCTATGATGCCTTATCCACTAGATATGAAGGGGAGGTGGAGATAAACAGCAGATCGGTTAAAAGCAGGATTTTTGGAGATTACTGAGACTTGGAATGCACAAAATAACACAACTCAAAATTAGGAAGGTGGTGCTAATGTTTTGTGCACTCTGTGTATGGTGCAGATGCTTTGTATGCCAGCGGAGTGCGTTCAGCTCTCTTAATCTCTGCAGGAATCTGGACATGCACTGTACACAAAGCATGGCTTCACGGTATTGGAGGAAGAAATCGAAGTGAAGCAAGCCCTTGAAAAACAGCATATTAGCGCAACCTAGAAAACCGGAATAAACAACAAGAAGAGATTCAAAGTCAGGTATTTTCATCCGCTCCTGAATTTCTTTCCTGTGCTCCTGAATGTTTTAGATTTGAGGGCACATGTTCTCCTTAGGGGGAAAGAAAAATATGTTGTTTGCAGAGCTCTGCACACAAAAGTCAGGAGATTTGAGGAGTCACAGCTTCTGAAATCCTTCTGTCAATCTGAGTTGTAAAAGAAAGATTTACTGTATACATTGAGCTCAACAGCAGTTGTCCCACTAGCTTTCCCTTGCCGTGACCTCCGACCTTTAGACCCCAACCTATTCTTTGAACCTGAGCCCCTTCCAGCCAGAGCTCCAGCCAAACAGAGAACCAAATATACATTTCACTTTAATAACGGAAGTATTCTGATCATTCATGCGTAGCCTTCAGACTTGACCGTACAGCTTCATATATGATTCTATATTTTCTAATGATGACCAGGTGACACAGCTGGTCCAACTGCAGGTAATTGCAATTTTACTTTTATTCTGTAATTTCTTTAATTTGATTTCTATGGAGGACAAATAGGGCCATAATTTAAAAAAACACAGTTGGGCCATCATAAAAAAACATTACAATGTCCTTTGTGAACAAATAAAGAGATTTCAAGTGACAATTTTGAGAATAAAGTCAAAATTTTTAGAATAACAGTTTGAGAATGAATCAAAATTTTGAGAATAGATTAACGGTGTGAGAATAAAGTGAAAAATTTGAGAATAAGCTTGAAGTAAGTTTGAGAGTAAAGTAGAAATATTGAGATTAGTCAAAATTTTGAGAATAAAATTAAAGAATGAGAATAAAATCAAAAATTTTGAGATTATGTCGAAATTTTGAGCATAAATACAGAAACAGCTGGTTTCAATAAAGAAATTCTCTTTTAGCCCATGAGCATAGAATCATGAGACATTTTAAAGAAACTGTGCTGAAAATTGCCTATTCAGTTAGAAGAACCATATAGCGCAACTGCAAAACTGATAGAAGCCATAATGCTACTCCTTTCATCTCAAGCATTCAATTCTAATCTTGAAATGTCAAAATTATTTTCGAAATGTCTTTTTTGAAATTTTGACTTTGATCTCAAAATTTTGACTTTATTCTTAAAATTACGACTTTAATCCTTAAGCTTTAACTCGATTCTGACAGAACATTGTATCTATATATTTTTTTTTCATTGTGACCCTGTTGCTCTTCCATACTTACAGTGTATTACCCTTCCTATAGCCCAGTAATCATGGGGTCTACAGTCAGGTCTGCATCGCTACAAATGAAGTTGACGTTTCTTCTGTCTCCAGGGAGAACCAGAGTCTTAGCCATGCCCACACTGTAGGAAATGGCAATTCAATGTTAATTCACTGCTGATGTATGGCTACATATCCACAGCTATGCAAGGACACAGACGATAGGTCACTTCTGGGCTTGTGTAATCGTTTGCAAATACCACATCACTGTTCTTAGTTATTGCTTTTTTTTTGCTTTTTATTAATGCTATGAAACGTGTAAAAAACTAAACCCACAAACAATTCAAGGTCAAGGATGCAAAACATTGACGTACGCAAAACTTGTACCATTACCTTTTCTCTGTGCTTTTTAACTTTTTTTTGTAACTTTTTTTTTGTTTTTGTTAATGATTTTTTTTTTTATTCTATACTTTTATTTGAAAAGTTTAATGATTTTGCATAACATTTTTTTTATTTAATTCACATTTGCTCTATCAACCTTTCCTATTTATGTGTTTATGGGTTTTAAGCTGGTCGGGAGGGAATAAAACAGTGTAATGTACCTTTACTTGGGGGATAACTGGGATGGATGCAAGTCCTCCCGACTGAGGAATGTCCTTCTGATTGTTTAACTTAATAACAGAGTTATTTTTTTTCTTTGGATAAATGCATAAACCTCCACTATCAGGGTCTGCAAAGCATATGAGGCCTGTGGTTAGGCTGTGTGTGTGTGCGTACGTATGTGTGTGTGTGTATGTGTGTGTGTTTGAGAGAGAGAGAGATAGCCTAAGCTGCCATATGTGTCAGTAAAGCTTCATATGCTTTTTTTCCAGCCAAAGTTTTACTTGCTTGGTCCAGAGCTGTGAAAGTATTGTTTCTCACCGTAGTTTTGTAGAACTCAAGGCCAGACGCTAAGCTCTTTTTGATCTCAGACCAGTTTCAACCAGATCCGAGTCCAATCACACGTGAAATCCTCTCCCAATCAGAACCAAGAGGCGTTCGCTTTCAGCTGGCAGGGTTTGGGTACTTTTGGCATATTTCAGCCAGTCCCAGTCAATCACGGAAAACGAGTTGGAAGGATTTCACCGTGGTTTGACTCAGGTCTGGATACTATAAGCACAGGGCAGGGTCAAACTAAAACCTTATGTGGATGTATCTAAAAGATGTACCATGGGCTCAAAGTAGTTTTTATTTTGTAGGGGTCATGCTTTTCTACTGTGATTTTGCCGTCCCATGTTGTTCAGCTTGGAAAAAAAAAGAAAAAGTAGCTTTAGAGATTCAATGTGCAGAAGTACTTTTTGTTTTCTTTCTTGTGGTTGGCTTTTTGATTGTAAATACCTTTTTCTGGTAATCTTCTTCTGTTGGATCTATGTTCGATGGGTTTGCTTAGATGGCTCTTTCTAATGTACTGATAGTAAATGTTCTTTATAAATATCCAGAATGTAAGACGGGAGAAAAAAAAATACGGCTTGACTGGAAACTACTGTGTTTTCGTGGGAGTCTGTGCCATCGTGTTGTCCTGATTATAAGCACACTGATATTAGAACTTGGGAGGAAGAAATTTTGGAGGTAATTTGCCAGGGAGGCAAACCTAAGCTGGGATTCTTTGTCAAGTTTCTCTAAAAACAGAAAAATGAAAGTTTGGACAAAGGTACAAATAGTGGGATCGATGAATCAAACCCCAGTTAACTTTTCTCTCACATTCCCAGTGTGCACTGAGGATTGTTCTTTGTCACTCGGCAAAGACGGGCCATCTCAGCAAGTATTCACATCTTCACTCTTCAAATCTGATATTTCGTACGTGCAAAATCTTTAAACGGGCTGTGAGTTTGTTCTACTTGTTTCAGTATAATTCCACTTGGTGAGTTTGGGAGTGAGTGCACTGTAAAAATGTTACTCGTTACCTGTCATTTGGTCTCAGTTAGTCTTAAATTCTTATTTTTCTTAAAACAAATGAAAAAGTCTGCCAGTCCGTGAAACAGTTCCTCTTGTTTCCAATGTGGATTCACTTGTATCAAGACTTTTCTACAAAGTGTCTTTAAACAAGACAAAGCAGCGACACTTAATTTAGCAAAAGTCTTCAAACAAGATTTGCATTGGCAACAAATGGCACTATTTCAATCTGTTGGCTATTTTTTTCCACTTGTTTTACAGAGCAAAGAAGATTTTAAGGCTCAATTCTGGATTAAATTACTTGATAAGATGGTCATGTTTGCCGTGTGCAACCACATGCCAGTCAACAGTGAAACATATAAACACATTATCTCAAACTTAGGGCAGAGAACATGCAAAAGGGCAAACATATGTGAAGCCAGCCGGCCTATATTGTTGTTTTCATCTTGTCTAATGAGAGAAGAGGTTGTCTGGCTAGCTTGTCATAATTTCACTGTAGAAACGATGGCGACTGTCATCAACTGTGTTCATTCCCGTGTCGGCTCATAAAACACTGTTTAGGAACCGTTTGTTCTTTGGGGATTTCCTGGTTCACATAAGAGCTGTCTTTCTGTTTTAGACCAGCCACAACACACAAATACAACCAGGTGGGTTTGGGGTGGGGGGTTGTCTGTGTATTCTGTGTCTATAATAGTATAAGCATTTTGGGGGGAAAAGCTGAATGATATTTTCAATGGCTCTAAACGGCCAGCATTAGGAAATGTGTTATTTTTGTTACAATACCTCCTGGAAATAAAGTCTATTTATCTGTGAAGAGACAGAGATTTACAATAAATACAGATGACTACATAAAAACTATGACAGATTTTAAATGATGTAAAACAGATATAAATGAGAACATGTACAGTTCATTTGATTTTCGACACGAAAAAGAAATGTATATGCGTCAGTATTGAGTTCGATTTTATATATTTACCATTTTATTACATTGTAATGTTGTGACTGCAATGAAGAAAAAAAATATAAAGGAATATAAATTAATTTTTCCAAATGTGTGTCGCTCTTTCCTTGCTGTTGTGTGCTGTATACCTTGTACACACCCGACTGCTGTTAGGGGTGCTTACATTTCTTTGAATAACAACACTGAATTGCATGATGCTCATTTTCATTCAGTTTTATTCATTTTTGAAAATCTCATTAATCCACAGAATTCACAGGCCAGGCAGGATTTGCATAGTAGAAAAGGGAGTTTTTACACCAGAGTCACTGCCGAGGGCCACAAACAGTAACGAATACAGAGGAAAATAATGAGGACTCAAAACGTTAACACACACACAAAATCTAAAAATGAATATCCCTCAACTTCACGTGAACTGGTGACCCCTTCTAATGCTAAGCTCACAGCCCCTTGAACCTCTCAACCACATTTCCAGTCTCTGGCTGACGAGCTAAAAATAAGAACAGGTCAAGTTTCCTCCAAATCCATGAAGATGGTTTTGGAGGGGAAAGCAACAGCAATAAAATCAATGCAATGAAGTGCAAAGGACATGTCATAAAGGTGCTATGCATAACGTTGGAGCATCAGTGAACCATCGGCACATTAATTTTGACACGTTAGGATCGTTACCATAAACAAATGGGGCAACAATCACAGAGAAGACTGACAGCTTCAACTGGCCTCTACATTATGAGCTACTGGGTCGGATCCACAACAAGAAATCCAACAAGAAATCCTCTGTTGCTTTACGGCACAAAACAGGATGTGAAAGGACACTGGAAAACAATATCTTCTTGTTAATCCTTTTCAGTCAGCAGAAAGTGAAAACCTTTGACGAAAGAAGCAAAAGATCTTCTTTGTGACAGGAATAGGGTTTACCGGAAATGTGGTCATTAGTTCGAGAAACACTGGCCATAACAAAACACTGCTATGAGATAGAAACTACCAGTCGTCTCCACTGCCGTCTCATTTGTTTATGGTAATTCTGAGTATACACACATGAATGCATGCATGAAAATACAGTATGACTGTGATACTGTAATGTAACAACCATCCTTGGGAGCAGAAGTTGGCCATCAATGTGACCTTGAGCAAGGCACCCTACCCCTAACCCCTCCCATCTAACAGTTTATGACTGGAGTGGTAGAGTAGTCTAAGAATGTAAGCATTGTTTCTGAAGTGTTGGGTTGCGGTCTTAAAAGTGGACCGCAACCCACAGATGGACGGACAGCTAGCTAGATTCACAACATGGCCAAATGGAAGTATGGCAATGAATTTATTAAAACCTTTTAGTTACATTGAAGATAATACATCAATCCATGGCTATAGCAAATGTACAGCTCAAATGTCTCTTCATTTTATTCGTCTAAGAAATAACTCCTGATGTTGCAATAATTAATCCTAAATGAAAGGATTTTCATTTAGGATTTTTCATTTTGCAAAGTCAAATTCAATGAGTTAGCCTTCGTGTGGACCATGACTTAATGACTAGGGACAAATGTGGACCATGAAGCTGGACCAGTTGAGAAACAATGGTTTACAAAGACCGTCCTGTGAGGAAAAGATCAGATTTGATCCCTTTGTCCACCAACGAGCAACTTCTGCCCAGCTGCACTGGGCAAGAGCACAGCGAAATGTTTAAATATAAATGAAGAGATCCACTCCAAAACACTATATTTCCATTTTGGAAAAAGAAAATATTATTACCTGTGGGTCAACATTCAATATCTCTAAAACCTAGAGAATCAATTACGGTGAAAATGTTATTTTAAGTTACCTATTATCTTTCAAAAGGAACCAAGACCATCATACTTTGACTTTATGGTGCACAATTTATAAGAATAGCCGTCTCTTTTGTACTGATGTTGAATGGCTGAATTTGGAGCAAACTTGATGTGTGCTCCAATGATCATCTTTGGTATAAATGACACACAGAAGCATTGACTGGATAAATGACACACTCACACTTATTGATCAATTTGTAGTTCATCTAACCAATATTTTACTTTGCTATGGCATTTATAGATCTCAGTGTCCTTGCATGGCTTCCTAACTCATAGCCAACATCGGCTGTCCTGTAGTGATTTGGGTTGTTACAGGTGAATTTTTTTTATTCTGGCAGGATTATCACATGCCTCTAGTATAATCAAGATCATGTAAAAATGATCAATCAGTGAGAACTGAATTATTTGAATTTTTTTACATTTGCAATTTTAGATAAATGCCTTAATCAAGTCAATTCAGAAACAAGGAAGTTAAATGTGAGGCTGCCTGCCAATGAACTCACAGCAGGTGAGTGTAAACAGTACTCTGGCTGAGAAAAAAAAATGTCATACCAAAGTGAAATATCAGTGTAACAAATAAACCAAAGCAGAAACAGACATAGAAATCTGGAGAGTAAACACGGAATCTCACTGAAGTACAAGATAATACGAAGATCAAATGAACTATTTACTCTCGGTGCTGAAAAAATAAAATCACTAAGACAACAAATAAAAGTTTAAATAACATGCAATATAAAATTCTTTTCAAATCCAATTCCCAATGCACATAAATGTCTCAAATCAGTAGCTTCAACATAAAAGAAGTCTTCAGTATGTCATCAAAACACGTTTCCTTCCTGAACAAAAATCCCATTTGTGGTTTCATGTCACATGCGCAAGTCATCCCTGTTCAAGGGGAGTTTCACAATCAGAGGCTCTTTTCAGATTTAATGATAACTGTAATATTCAGTAATGCCTGTGGCTGTTTTCCCTTTGTGAGCCACAGTTTCACATTGTAGAAGACAACAAAATGTGCTGTACTGCAGAAGAACCAGGCGTCGGTGGGCCTAAGGCTTTTAAAGCAACATGCAGGCAAACACACTCTCACACACAAACCACAGAAAATGTTTAGTGAGAGGATTTGCCTGTTAAAGTGCAACATGTCAAGTATCTATTAAAGCATTCAGTAACATCATCATCTTTAAAATCACAATCGACGACGACCCAAAACGGTGACCAGGCAAATCATTATTCCAAGTGATGTGCAGTACAGAAAAAACATAAAAAAGTCAACAAACCAAAACAGGAGGACATGATTGGATGCTGGTGCATGATGTCTAGCTGTGATTGGTCTAGTCCAACAAGGCTTCGTCGTCATCGTCGTCGTCGTCCAGCTGTAGCCTCCTGAAGGGCCTCGGGCCTGCCGGGCGACGGGACTTCAGCAGCCTGAACAGAACTGAAGCGCAAAGACGTCCTGGTTAGTTTGATTAACCAGCGACCTTCTGTTCATAATGACATCTTCGAGATGTAGCTTGACACTGACAACAGATTACACTGACACATATCAATGTCCCTATCATGGATAAAATAGATGTGCCTATATACATATGCAGATACTGATATTTGATATGACTGAAGTGGACTAAATGGGTTAAATAATCCAGAACAGCTAGGACTGTGCTTGCAGGACCCTGTTCCTTGCAATGTTTGATTGAGGAGGGTCCGGTATGTCAGTTCGAAAAAAGTCAGTAAGCCAGTAAGTGACATTCAGGTGTCTGGGCCAACCCCCTGCTGGCAGTGGCAATAATGGATAGGTAAGAAAAGTGAGATATGAGGACTTTATTTCTAAAAGTCACAGTGCAGCTATTTTAGGAAACCTATTGGGGGCCGAGTGTGTAAACTTGAGAAATGGCTGCAATTTAATTTACTTGGTGCCATCAAAAAACTGCAGGTTTTAGAAAGCCAAATTTAAGGGTTTTAAGATCTGAATTCAAGACCAAAATAAAGAAACCAAGCTGGCTGAACATGACCAATGAAAGATGCCTATAAATTGGCAGCATACACTGTTTTAGTAATTATTTTTGACTTCTGTCTAATGCTTTACTTTCGATGCTTTTCCCTGCCGGTGAGCTTACCACTTACTACTTTGCAGTGCCACATAAATAAAGGACTCACCGGTGATTATGGTGAGCACCACCATGACAACCACCACCAGGCCGACCACAAGGGGGGAGTCCATGCAGCTCTCCCCGGCCAGCAAGCACCGGGAGTGGGCCAGGGAGCCGTTGTTGGGCCGCGGGGGCACGGAGAGCAGGTGGCACATCATCGGGTAAATGTCCACGCTCTGCAGCTCCCTGGTCCGGTAACCCTGACGGAAGCTGGGCCCCGTCGCAGCCAGGAAGGGGTGCATGCTGGGTAGTGAGTTGTCGTAGCCATGATCGCCCACTGAAGGAAGGGAGGAGGGTGAAAGTTGGAGGACAGGTGGCACAGTGAGTGTGTTTGTGTGTTTAATTATGTGGGCTGGTATACTTAAGTGAATACTGGCATGCTGGAGTGGAAATTCTAGGCTTTAAGAAGTTATTAGTTTTAACAGGAATTGATTTTAAGATTATTTAAAGAGTAACTAAACCCTAAACCAAAATCTGTGTGAAGCCTGACCTCTAAGGGTGAAGAGTAGGGTGCCTGATCTTTGGTGGCACGTGATGTCACCACCTGTTATACTCTATGGGTGAAGATATCACCTGCCACCAAAGACCAGACCACCATTAGAGGTCAGGCTTCACACAGATTTGGAGTCTGGAGTTTAGTTACTCTTTAAGAACAAAAGGCAAAATAAATATTTCTGATTGAATATAGCCAATGGAGGTTGTAAAAGTATGGAATAAGAAAAAGGACAACCGAAAATTAACTGTTGAGGGACATTAAGTTCAACACTTGTAAAACAGATACGGTGCTTATTGTAATTTCTGTCAGTGTATGGTGAAAAAATGAGACCTAATAACTGTCTTTAAGACATTATAACACTTTCATTTTAACACTTAATTTCTTGAATTTAGATCATGTACAACTTTTTCAGTCTTATTAAGGACAGACACCTGATGTGTGTGTGTGTTTGTCACTATAGGCAAAACAGGTTTTTTAATAATCAGTTAGAACGAGAACACATACCATCTTCTTCTCTAAGCTTGACTAGCAAGCTTTCCTCCAGTCTATTGCTTAGTCAGTGGATTCATTGCCGTACTCCAACCTAATTCCTGACCTACCTCCGGCTAATCTCAAATGAGGTTAGAGCGACACATTGGTTTGCTGACACTGGTCTTTTATAACATATCAAATATCAGCCAGTAGTGTAATCCATTCCACCTCTGTTATGCAGGAGGTTCCTCCCTGACCAGTCTGTAAAACTGATTATAATTGTCTATGCATGTTTCATTTACTTCTTTAATTGTTCAATAATGGATTTTTGTAAACCAGTTTTTCATTTAAAGGGTTAATGTATCCCAGAGTTGCCCCTCCAACTTACTAGACAGGGTGGATCACAGTTTACAGATATCGGTATCGGCCTTTAAAACCCAATATCAGTTGAATCTCAAATTTTCCTCAAAGCTAATTGTATATTATTAGAAAACATAAGCTGGTAACAAAAACAAAACAAAATGAGCCTGTGACAAGTAAAAGAAAATGTCAAAAGGAGCATTTTGTTGTTCCAGGGAAAGGTCATCACAAGAAATTCACAACAATGAGAAATTTGTGCAATGAATGGACGTACGCCTGGGAGGCTTGTCCCCACTTTGCACGATGGTCCAGCCCTCGTCTGCGACCAGTATGATTGGCTGGATTAGCCTGTTGTTCCGGTAGTGCAGCCTATCAGGGATGGCCTTCTTCAAGTAGGCTGTCATGTGGGGATGGCAATTGTCCAGCATGGCGAAGACGGCCTCTGGGTCTGCAAAATGCACACAGAAGACATATGCACAGTGAATACCGTTTCAACTTCAGTTTCAAAATGCACGTGTTTTTCTCCAAGTGTCTGCAAATGGATGATACACACATACTGAAGTGATGGAAAAGGCTCTGCTGCAGTGTCTGCTTTGGTTTTATCCCTTCCCATCTCCCTTCTCCTTCACAATGTGATACATAGCTGGAGAAATTACAAGCTGGACACTCAAGTCTTTTAATTTGGATTTATGAGCCAACATCACCATCTACTGGATCTTTATCATCTCATATATAGAACAAGCATTGCAGTGTCTTCACGTAAAGTCCCTGTCATTTTAAGCTACATGTTAAAATCTAAGAAGTCCAAAAAGAACTGTCTTTACCTGTTTTAAATATCTCAGCATATCTCTGAAATTTCATGTTTAGCCTCTCAAATATGTATAATGTCCCATTTACTTACCCTTTGGTAGGAAACCGCATCAATAACTGTGAATCTGAATTTGCCCATTGATGTCCACTGATCGTTCCTGACCAACTCTAATGTTATGTATTAATGGGTCTGTAACATCTCCAAAAGTATCTATAAATATTGTAACAAAAATGAAAGAGAATGTGTTTCAGGTTGGTGTTATTGCTATCGAAGCCGGTTACCTTTCTTTGGGATGATCGCTGCGACGGGCGTCATGTCCACCACCATGTACATCTTGGGGTCGAGGCAGTTCTCCAGGCGTATGAGGCGCTCGGCCGAGCACTGGACCATGCCGTGGTCGCTGGTCACGATCACGTTGACGTGACCCCAGAGACCGTTCCGCTTCAGCTCCGATATCAGCAGGCCGATGTCGTCGTCCACCTGATCACACGCAGCACATCAGAGGTTCAATGTTTCAACCATGCTGATGATTACGAGCATGAAAAAAATGCATTCTTTTAACTTGTTTCTCAAATTTGGCTACAGGTGTGAGTGTACGTGTGTGTATGTATGAATATGCAAACGTGCATGAAAGTCAACTTTGTTTTCTTTTTTACTAGAAACTGTGACTTTTATGCACTTACAAGTGTCACCATCTGCAATGAAAATGGTGTTTACAAGCTCCACATGCATTTGGGACCAAAGTCAAATCAGTATGAGTCATAGACTGAGTCATAGTTAGAGTGATCTATGACTCAACATTACTTTCTTGTATGAAACATGGGGTTGAATTTATTGAGGAATTGTAAACAAGTACTTGGATTTTAGGAACCATTATTGTTGGGGACTCTTGGGGGACATTATTTTTTGGGGGGGAGGGGAGATGGGTCAAAATCCAGTGAAGTCCTCTGAGGTTTTACCCAGTGACTTCCAGGCTCTGTACCTCTTTCAGAACCATGCTCATGACAGTCTTGTTGTCAGGGCCGAATATGTGACCCGACCGGTCAGGCTCCTCCCAGTAGAGCGCAGCAAACATCACTGCTTCATCCTGGATAAAGAGAGGAGGGGGGGGAGAGAGAGAGTACGAGGGATCAGACAGGGTGTTTAAACACCCTTTCAATTTTTCTCAATGTTCTGCTCTTGAAACCTGAAATAAAAACTCAGTAAATTCTCTGTATGTTGACTTCTTATTCAGATTCAGATTCAGAAAACTTTACTGATCCCCACAGGGAATTTGCTTTGTTGCAGTACCAGTTGCTCAATAGTTAGAAAGAGGGATAAATACTTAAAAAAGGTAAAAGAACTACCATAAAAATAACTTAGAAAAAAAACATAAATGAAATAAATTAGAAAATAATTATCACAAAAAAATGAGAAACTCATTTACCTGTTAGAATGTGTGTGAAAATAGATTATACAGTGTGGTAATATCCAAGACAACCTACCGTCTCATTTCCCAGCATCCATTTCACCACGTGCCCTAGCCGCTCCCGGAACGTCATGGAAGCGTTGTAGCGAAAGAAGTGTGTTGCCGTGCGGTTCCTGATGGCCACGTCCGAGCCGGGCCACATCATGGCTGCCGTCTTGTAGCCCGAGTCCAGCGCCGTGGTCCACAGGGGCTCAGCCTGGTTCCACCAAATCGGGTCAGTGTCATCACCCGGCTTGAAGTGCTTCTGGGTGGCCGGGTCATACATGGAGCTGGACAGGATGCCGTGAGACTCAGCGTACAGCCCCGTCACCTGGAGAGTAAAAATTAAAAAATGTAAAAATAAAAATAATAATAATAATGAGTTAAAGTAAACTAAAACATTTTTTCCCTCATCAACATGTAAATATGCAACAAATTGCTCCAGAATCTAATAAGGTCAAGTAATGACCCTGTGGTGTAAGAATGAATGGAGCTGTATTGTCTTGAGTTGAGTGATAACAAGAATGTCTACACACAGACAGACATCGCCATGACAACATAATGTCCTGCATACCATGTACCATGGGCAGAAACACAGAACCTGAATGGAGTCTAGCGGTCGTTGCACTGTTTGCTGTGGTCATTTGGCTGGTGCAGCGTAAAATGTCGATTATGGTTAGCTGCGATGGTGACAGAGTCACAAGGGGCGTGAAGTGTCACTCTAGGCTGAAAACGAATTGAAATGAATGAATTGTGAACATTGTTGTCATGTGTCCTGTTGGGTTTCACAAGCGCTGAAGCAACTGTCAAAACTCACTACGATTAACATAACATCAAATACTGTACGTCTCTTGCTAGCTCCTCCCAGTCATTATCTGCAAACTAGCAAACCAAGCTGGTAATCATCAAACACACCTTTTACTTAATTTAACGCCTTAAATGCTACAAACACTCATAGTTTAGCCTCACTGTAGTAGATGTGAAAAGTGTTTAACTTTAAATGGCTAACTGAAATTAAATTGTGATTATCCTCAACTATAATCAACTAAAAAATCTCCTCTACAACCACTGAGCAGAAATGTCAAAACTTTTGATCTAACATACTTAAAGAAGTCAGCAGCAACTTGTATAAGAGCACCCAGTGATGGCATAAGTGACAACTTGATTTCCGGCACCTTTCCACTGCTTTGATCCCTTCCCTAATCTTTAATTGTAGGGGAGAATAAATTCAAAGTGCAAACGTAAACGTGCATCATTGAGAGTTCACAGGAGGTATAAAGCCCCTTGGCTTTTTAAGGTCCTGCCTGAGCAGGTTATTCTGGCTAAATGAGTGTTGGTACAGAAACCCTCTGCGATGTGACAGCTGCACACAAAGTACAGCAGAGCTAATGGCAGAGTTACCAGGCTGTAGTGGTTGGGAAACGTCTTGGTGATGAAGACATTGTTGAGCTGCTCCACCAGGACCCCCTGGCTGTACAGGAGTGTCAGGTTCGGCATGGGGAACGTCTGCAGGTAGTCGGCCCTGAAGCCGTCGAACGACACGAGCAGCAGCGGCGGGGGCCGCTGGCTGGTGTCTCTCGCTGCAGCCAATGAGCTGAGACCACAAAGGAAGCCAAGCAGTATTTTGAGTAACATCCTGAAAAGATATGAGAGAGAGAGAGAATGTTTTTCACTTACAAGAGTCACTTGAGCTGCCTAATCTCCAGCTATAATCAGTGTTATATTAAACAGCAGTTATGCAAATTAGATACTTGGTTAAACTAATTAACTTATTTATTAATATGTTCATTTACAAATACTTCTATTTTAACATACTTCACAAAACATAAATAGTAACTTTTCAGACAGTAATTAATTTTTTGGGTTATTACTCTTGTTCTTAGTTCTAACGTGAAAACACAGATCTTACTTCCAAGACTGAACCCCTTAATTTCACTTAATTAAAACAAATGACTTTACAAAATTAAGGTGTATTTCAGAGGTGTTTCAATCTTTGTTTCAATTAAGGCGCAATCAAGGCTTTCTTGATTTAAGCCATTGTAGGCAGGTATATTTACTCAGTGTGAATATTAAAGAAAACCAAGGAGATAATACATTATTACATAAATGGAACTTTTTAGGTACCCCTCATATCATTCTAGTACTAGTTCAGCATTTCGTAACCCATGCACATTTTTTCAGCATCCAATTAAGAATATTTTAAGGTGTTAAAATTAAGGGATCCTGTTTCTTAGTAATATGCAATTCAAAACCAAATCTATCATCTACTCTATAGGAGAAATATAAAGTTTGTATAACGTATTGTTTTTGGGTTATGATGTTCACAACAGCGTGTACAAATAGACAGAAGAACATAATGGCATCATATCCCACATGCCATGTAAAGCAACATGTTGGTAGGACAGAAAACACAACATCCACAGCCTAATACTTAACAGGAATGAGATCAAAAATGCATGAAGCAGGAAAAAAGTAAATAAATAAATAAAAGAAATCTAATCTTCCATCAGAAATGAAAGGGATGGTGAATTCAAAAAGACTGCAATCCGAGGGAAAATGAAACCGTTGCTGATTGCAATAGCTCTTCCAAGAAATGGCTTACTCTAGCTGTGGGATAGTATAGACTCAGTTTCACATTGCTAAACCAGTCTCATAGGCACTTGTGTTTGCTGAGAGCCACTTGGTGACAGATCAGATCAGTCAACTGCCACCTTCAACATAAAGCTACAAAAAGCAGGAACTGAGGACGGATATGAAAAAGTCAGTCAAACCCTTGAGATCACATGTTGGAATTTGCACTCTCAGAAGTTTTTCTCCTGTGACATTTCCAAACTTTATCACCTTTGTGTATTTTTAAGTATTTCTCATCATGTTGGATTTGGTCTCTTAAAAGCTGGCAAGAAACAAGACCAATATGTTGGATAGCAAATGATACACTTACTAGAGAACATTTACATCATTTTCTTATACATAGGAAAATCTGTCATACATATAAAACACCAAGCAACCAAGACCATCAACATACATCATGAACTACTTGTAAAAGTTAAGATTATGACAGAATAAAGTATCTCTTGGTTGATTAAATATGTGCCAAATTTAACAAAAGTGTCTTATTACCCATAAAACTCTTTAAAATACATTCTGTCAGGTATATATAGACCACTGTGCAAGGCAACATTAAACTGCTAGATTTTTAACAGGAGCTTGGCACTCATTCCATTGACTCCCACTGATCTAATTAATAATAACTGATCGAGCCTGGCAAGCTGTTTTGAATAGAACATATTTGTCTTGTGTAGCTTGCCAGCTTTTAAACAAATCCAACAAGATGATGTGTCTAATGAAATAGGAGGATAAATACTGAAGGTGATACAGAGTCTTGTTGCCACAACGTCTTAGCACAGTTTGTCATTTACACAGCTGAGTTCATGTGCATGTTTTCCTGCTGGAATGGTTCCAAATAGCTCGTATCTCTCGCCGTATTGTGTGTGTTAACATAACAGAAAAGCTGGTGGCATTTTAGTGATTGACAGACATGATGTACATGTAGACTCAAAGATCTTATTTCACACACACACACTGTCACACCATTTGGCCTTACGGTAAGTGAACTAAAACATTCTGTCCTCACCAACGCTATTAGGCTGTAATATAATAATTCCCTTGCCCTCCCTCTCCCTCCCATCAAATGCAGTTTTCTTATTTACCTTCTGAATTGAGCGAGGTAAGCAGCTCTTTATTAAGAAGAACACAAGTTGTGATTTCAAATGAAGCATGAAATTGGAATTAATCTGGAGAAATTAGTCTGATTTAAGTCACAGCTATGCTTTGGCGAGGCTGA
Source organism: Holocentrus rufus (assembly GCA_900302615.1). NCBI lineage: Eukaryota > Metazoa > Chordata > Actinopteri > Holocentriformes > Holocentridae > Holocentrus > Holocentrus rufus. The sequence continues at coordinate 20,098 of OMLF01027211.1, forward strand.
CAGTCACTCATTCAGTCACCCTCCCTCAACCTGATTCAATTCATGTAAGTTTTATTAGGCTCCAGTGGAGGAGCAGCGTTTCAGTACATTTCCAAAGCCATTATGTCATTACAATTATCAAATCACAAGTAAATCATAGCAATAAAAGTAAAAACAAACACTGAAAATAAGATTTGAGGCGGTATGTTGTTACAGATGTTACGTAATAGATGGTGCTGTACTCTACAGGGGAATAGTTTCTTAGTTTGTAGCATGCTGACACAAACTTTCCAGCAACACAGTGTTCCTGTCCACCAAGCAAGTTTCATCACAATGGAGAGAAGAGGAAAGAAATGTGGAGCATACTTTTCATTGTCAGGGTTTCTGCATAGTTGAAGGCAATCAAGAAATTAACTGTCAGTGTCTAATGCAATTCACAATTCTGGCATGAACTCAGTCTCCTCTCTCTCTCTCTCTCTCTCTCTCTCTCTCTCTCTCTCTATCACACACACACACACACACACAGGGACAGAGCGATGGCAAAACCAACGACAATTATATGCAAACTATCTGTCAATATTCCTTAACGGCAGTGGGAAAGTTGAACCAATAACCAAAACCAGGAAGTCCGAATTTTGGACAAAGACCAACAGAAATGCGCCGAAAAATTATATCTAACGTTACCAGCTACACAAGCCAGTATAAAACATTAAGTCTAACAAAACTAGCTTGAAAATATTACAGTGCAACAAGGCAATTCATGTTCAATATTTTCACTGTCTGGCTGTGACTGTAAGGATATGTTAGCTTGCTAACGTCTCAAGGCACATATAGGTTGTTAGACAGTGGCTAACTAACGTTCGCCGTAATAACATTACCTGCAGGCCTCTGTTTGGACAGGTCCAGCACACGTACGTCCTCCACACAGTAACATTAAATAACTCTCACCCCCCAGTCTATTTTTGCAAGAGCATTTTCAATGAACTTCCTCAAAATAAACCCCATGCCGCGTAACTGTCAAGCTAGCAGAGCAAAAAAACAAACTTCCTGTCAAGAATTTCTAAATAAAAGCCCTCTCGCGATACCACGCACGCACCGTAATACAAAATCGTGATATTACTGTCAATTTTTCTGCTAGTTCCATTCTGTATCTAATCTAATTAATACTGTGTATTTGGTAGTTGTAAAAACCCCGTTATTTTTTCTTATTGTATCATCGATTTTGATAGCAAAATCTAAAAACTTCTGGTTCCATGCTGGCCAGCTTGATGCAGATTTCCCGACATTGTTTTGGTTAAACAAACTGACAGGTCAGTCAGCGAGTCACAGTCTAGAGGAGGGAGGCGAGCCTGGCACGCGCATTATAAAACATCATGATTCGCTGTTGTCGAAGTCCACATCCTAGCGCGCCGCCCACCTGGGATTTTGACAGTGAGAGGACAAGGTTTTATTTGATATACAGTGTTTGATACGTCAAATACATGGAGTGCTTGAAATACAGTATTTTAACAAGTGCCTTGTTTGTATCTTTTAGTTTGTACAGGGATGTCCTTATGGGCAGGTCCCTGCATTTACAGTATCTGTAATGCTGTAAGTGTAGTAAATGAAACCTGTTTACATGGACTACATTTGTGGATACAAGTGGAGGTGAATCACCGATGACTGATAAGAAATTATGACTTTGTGTGTGTGATAAGTCAGACACAGGACACAAAACTATCTTGCACATGTGCACATAAATCAGAGGGAACACCAGTCCTGAATGCCCTTGGTGTGATTTGTATTCTTTTTGGTCCTGTGTGTGTGTGTGTGTGTGTGTGTGTGTGTGTTTACAGCATAATTCACACCAGGAAAGGAAGAACTGATTTGATTTTAACATGACTCAGTCAAAGGTCAAAAATCAAAATCAAGAGATTAAAGTCAAAGTTTTGGCCTAATTCTAGTACATAGGCCTTTGAGTGAATTGGTGAGAGATATGCATATAGTTACTACTAAACACTGATACAAACTAGTTAGGACAAACTTTGCAAAGACTGCACCTGTAGGTTAATAGCTAAGCTAAATCAAGCATGGCTTATTTGTCATATTTCTTATTATGTTCTCTTTTTGAGTCAGAACATGTCCTTTTAAGCTTAGAGCACCACTGGATTCCTCCACTGTGAATGTTCAGAGGCTTTAGTCTGGCACAGATTTTGTCAAAATAAATAAATAAATAAATAAAAATAAAAACATTGCACGGGAGAAAAGGGGTGAAAACAACATGGCTGGTCTGCACTAATTGGAATTGAAAAGTCTCCACAAAGTGCTCATTAGTTTGAGGACTGTTAAATGCACACTGTGCAAACTTGTCAAGGGTTGACTAAAGTGAAGACCCTTTAGAATCACCTGACAAAAACATGCAATAAACACAATCAATAAGCGTGTGAGTCTAAGGATGAGAACTAGACTCTCAACCATTAGATTACAAGCTTATTCTACGTTTTGTGCCAGTAAAGGATCCTCAGATCCATTGACCCTTAGCAATTTTGCATGGTGCACCTTTAATAGATTCTGAAATCGCACAGTGCAGGGTGCAGTCCAATTGAGGGATTTCTCCTCTATGGGTTGAGAATATTCTACAGCGCTTTATTCCAGATACCCCTTCAATTAGAAAAAGCAAGGTGGTCTGAGGGACTTTGGTCCAAAGGAGTTTGGTCTGAAGGACCACTGATGTCCACTTCTACCAGACCCAAGAGATTTTCCTGAGAACTGAAGCCTTTCAACCTAAGGATCGAAGCCTTTCAGTCTAAGGATCGAAGCCTTTTTTTCAGAGGTCTGAGGATGTCCTAGAACATACACCGTACCACCCCTTTTCTGAATTCTTGAGAAGTTGACATTTTTGAGGCCCATGATTCCCCTCAAACAATAGCAACAACATGCAAAGAAAGTCTTCTCCTTTAAGGATTTCCACTGTCATCTCTTGGCATTGCCCTCCTCCCTCCCAGTCCAAAGTCCTGGGGCATGTCGGTGATAACGGCAGGCTTCGGTGGGGCATCGCATGCACTCTGCTCTGCACCCTGACACGCACTCCACACAGCTGTTCAGGATGGATCCCATTGGTGAGAACATGTACGAGAACCTGGATGAGAACGAGAGGTCGGGTGGGTACGAGGTGCAGGGCGATGGGGAAACCTCCCTCTACTGCAACACGCTGAACTACGAGACGCCGTACGAAGAGCCCGGATTCCAGGATCATGAGTATGAGAACACCAGACGGAGCAGCGGGCAGATACCAGCGCCCCCTTCACTCCCGCCACCCCGCCCTCCAACCGCGGAGCGGCGAGGCAGCGGCTCCTCTTCCTCCTCCTCTTCCTCTTCTTCTTCTTCTTCTTCTTCCTCACACCCTGAAGATGGAGACGAGGAGAAAGAGACAGGAGAGATGGAAGGATCAGGCCGGGAGGAGGAGGAGAAGGAAGAAGAGGAGGAAGAGAGGGTAGAGGAGCTGGAGGACAGGGAAGAGGTGGTGAACAGGACCAGGGACCTGCAGTGGGACATGGCCTCTCTAGAAATGGATGCAGACAAAGCGTCGCGCAGATCCTCATCGTCTTCATCCTCTTCTTCATCATCGGCATCTGAGAAGGAGGAACCTCAGAAGAGGCCAGAGCCACCAAAGGACGGACCTGAGATCTCACTTTATGTTAAGGTACAGGGAGGAAGTGCAAGTGTGTGTGTGTGTGTGTGTGTGTGTGTGAGAGAGACTTGAGTTACATTATGTTCCAAAATCATTTTTAGTAGTTGTTTAACCACATGGATTTACTGCATTGGAGGAATCCAGATGGTCGGATGATTGAATCACAGCAGTTTCCTCAACTGTTTTCTAGTGTGTGTGTGTGTGTGTGTGTGTGTGTGTGCAGATTCAGATTTAGTGAAAGTTGCCCTTTCAAAGTCATATCTTATCTGGGGTATGCACTATAAAACAGTGGCATATAAAATCTCCGTGCACATACATGCACACACACATGCACACATGCACACACACACATATATGTACACAATGCACAAGCTCACAAATGTGTGCGCCACACATAAGCTGTATAAACTTACATATGAACACACACACGCACACACACCTGGATTAGG
>OMLF01027212.1:0-10703 GCA_900302615.1 Holocentrus rufus
CTGTCACGGATCTGCTGCAATGGAGCTCAGAGTTATAAAGAGCACCGTTCAAAATCTGAGCATGTACATAATTCAGCACTTTTGTAGTAGGATTTCTTTATCTTGTCACGGTGGTGATTCAGTTCCAAAGCCTTGAAATATCCCCAGTGCTTTTATTAAAACTTTCCGTCATAAGGCAATGCTTCTACAGAAAAAAAAAGGAAGGGGCAGAGTACATCCTGGTTGAGAAATGCTGAATGTACAAAGACAGATTAAAGAGCCATCTTAGGTATACAAAATCCATGCTAGTATCTCACAAATGCATGTATGTACAATTGGTTGGCTTGGTATAACATTGACCCCTGACACTGTTTTGACTGGAGGAAAATTATCAGCTTCCACTTGTATGACCACTCTGTAAACATCAATTTTGATTAATGATTCTCATTGAAACTCATTAAAACTGCCATGGCTTGTCAAGAGTGACAAAATAAGTGACATAAAATAAATAAATAAATAAATAAATGACCCTCCACCATGTCAATATTTATTCATATATTACAAGTAAGCATATCTATCTATCTATCTATCTATCTATCTATATCTATATCTAACTATACCCTTTATGTATCTACATATAATATATGTAATATAGACAGATACATAGATGTTACATCACTTTAATTCACAATAACACAAAGCAAAACAAAGGGTTAAAAAGGCGCCATCAAATCAAATTCCTTGCACAAATGAAGCAATTCCCCAAACAATCAAGACCCAGCTCACAAAGAGTAGTGATTTGCATCTCCGGGAAGCAAGCAATCAAAAACAAATAATGAGTACATTACTCCATTTCAGAGCAAAACCAATTTATGTCACATCTGAATGAAAACACTGCTATTAAAAATCTTTAAATAAACAAAATTATGAATGCGTAGAGCATTGGACACGTGGTAATCAGAGCATTGTACATGGGGAAATCTGATTGCAAAAGTTGTGTCCTGGATCTGAATCATTCTTAATGTATCTGGACTTGTTCTTGTTCTTGGTCTTCTCTACAGCCTTCTCTTCTATATTTTTACATTATTGACTACCATATTCTACTTTCTACTAAGCCTTTTTAACTGATCTCACTTCACATGATCACAGCGTGGCATAGCATTGGTCTTGCAAACTCGCCAGTCTCCAAGATATTGAAAGAATGTGCCACTTAAATATCATTAAAGCATTACCATATGACTTCTGAGATGTTGGTATAATTACTAGGCTATAAACAAACAAAAAGTTGGTTATACACTGCATTTTACAATCAGCGTCTACACTGCATTTTAAATTGTGTGCCATTGGGTTGGATATCATCGCAGTTCTGCCCTATTGCTTTATAGCACAAACATTTACTTTGCAAGTAAAACAGAACTGTATACCAGTTCCATTGCATAGTTTCTTCATCACATGGCTTTATGACAACTGAATGTATATTTGCTGTTATTTTAGGATTGTTATCAGCTTTTTGCCTTATTACCCTTCAAACCAAATGCCAAGGATGAGGGGGCAAGTAGCAACATATTTGCAACAAGAAGCAACACAGAGAAATGATAAATGTTGTGTTAATTTTAAGAAACACAAAATGCTACACATACATCTCTCTCATTTATCTGCACACAGTCCTAAAACTTAGTGACGAAGTCCTAAAACCAACAGACCTACATCTTGACATCTTGTTTTCATCCCATGCCCTCTTCCCTCCTCTAGACTACTGCTGTGGATCCGCTCCTTGACCACTATCATCAGCTCCTCCCTGATAGCCATTGTGTACCGTCTGCCTTCAGGTCCACTGGAGCCACTCCTCTGATGAAGAAATCCATCCTTGATTCATCTGCTGTTAAACTACTGTCCACTATACTGTGCTCCTTGCTGTCACTAGAGCACTTCATGCTGCTCTGCTCTGCGTCCCTCGAGGCCGTCCTGCTATGTTTGATACTGGCAGCCTCTAGATGGTCCATTGCTGACCAAAGAATACCTTATCTGATATTTTAGAAGGAAACTCTGTTTTCATGCTTCAGTTGTTCTGTTGGGGAACCTCAGGGCTACATCCTGGGTCTCCTCCTCTATTTATTCTCTACACTAGATCCTTTGATGCTGTCATCCCCCACAATTTTTCTTTGATACTCAAGGTGCACATTTATTACTGGCATCTCCTATTGGATGTCTGCCCTCCACCTCATGCTCAATCTCATTACGACCGAGGAGCCTTTTTTCTTGCCCTGTATAAGACCTCTCCATCACTACTGACAGAACCACAGTGATTTCTGCAAAGACTGCCAAGAACCTTGGTGTGAACTCTAGATACCTGGTTGTCATTGCAAGGTCAACATTGCTGCCACAACCCAATCCTGCAGTTTTACAATTTACAGCCCAGACTCTTTCTTGCCAGACACTTTGCCCAGCTCCTTAACAGCTTTAGTCATCTCTTGTCTGGCCTGCGCATCTGCCTCCAAGCCAGCCTCCTCCTGAAATGCTCTCCTCAGCACCTACATCAAACAGAACCCTACAGCTCTCATCAAAATCTCTGCAGCCACATTGGCTTCTTCTTACCCAAAATTATTTCGTTGGCACTCTCCTCTCGCACTCAATCCATTCATGGTATATGGCTGGCCATATCAAATTCAAAACCCTGTTGCTCATGAAAGGATCTGCTCCTACCATGCTGTAGCCCTAAACATGCTCTGTGTTCTGACATTATTAGCAACTCCTGTTTTCCTGCACAGCCTGGGTATCCCTTGGTCACTTGGTCTCTACTCCCCAATGTTTTCTCACTGGTGGAATGACATTCCTATTTCTGGCAGAAAAGTAGAGTCATTCCCCAGCTTCCATTGCAAGTTGAAAACATTTTTTCACTAAGTACCTTACATCATCCTCTACCCACTGAGTCATCTCCTCTCACCTCGACTCACTCTAATCGCTCTCAGAAAATCCCTCCTACCTCTTCTCATAGCTCTTGTATTCTTTTCCTAGTACTTCTCCATTGCATTACCATTCAGGAGACCATTCAGTGAAAATTGACCATCACTCTGAACTTTGCAGTTCTCATCCTTCAATACTTTTAAATTTGGTGATCTAGGAACAGAAATTTATGATACTGTTGAACTATTTTTAAGTGCCGAGTTCCTCAAATGTAAAGCATTGGCTAAAATACTTAAATGAAAACGACCTTGCCCTAAACTATTTTACTATTAACTTGTATGTCTGCAATGGTTTGCTATTGCAGCTGTGACACAGCACATAATTAAACATTATCTATGAAAGCCAAGCTGTGGAGTGGAGGCCACTGGTGGAGTGATATGGTAATTGGTTATGCGGCTAGGCTTCAGTTTCCCTTGGGAACTGTGGTTCAGATCTCATTTAGACTGGCAAAAGGATAATAATGAACATAATGACATTAATCTGTTGTGGAGTAAATAGCTTATCTGCCTGGTGGATCCAATTGAGGAATATAATTGGTGGTTAAATCTTTTCTAATTCCAAAATTTCAGTGTAAAAAAAACAACATGTATATATGTATACCTGGCAACTATTGTGCATTGGAGGTGAAGGCTTTTGCAAACAATTGCTCTTGTAGGTAGAGCAACAATGCTATAGCAGTCAAAAAAGAATGTGAAAAAAGTGCTTCTATTATGCATATAAATTAAACTGAACTGAATTGAATTTATTCGATATTACTGATATTGATATTATTAAACTGATATTAAACAGTACTATTTAAAATCAGATTCTTGACGTGGCCTGCCTTATATCAATTTTCTAAGAGCCCTACATTATTCCAGGTTTGGAATTTTGTAGACAGTTCAGCTAAGCATCAATACAATGCCCATAGTATTCAAAAAAGATTTAATAGGAATCATAGAGAAGAAGCTTGAACTGCTGACAGTAAAATGTGTATGTTGTTTGGAAATGTCATAACATAACAAACAAGGTTTCTGTTAGTGTTTTAGCAGTTAACAGCGTAGTTCCTGCTGAGTGTCCCTGGGCTCCACAACATAATGACAACACAACACTTGACAATAAGTGATAACAGCAATAAGTAGGTCTCGGTAATCAAATACAGCTGTACACAGACACCTTCAGAAATTTGTCTTCAGAGAGTTTCCTTACTGACACAAATTGTGCACGATCAACAGAAGATTATTATTTAAAACATTCAAGACACATCAAACAACTAAGCTTCAAGAAAGTACTACAAAAAAAAGGGACTTTGATAAAAGGAAAAAAAAAGTTCAGATCAGTCAAGCATGCAGTCTTACCAGTGGCCTGGCATATATGAGGCAGTCACACACAGAAAAAACTAATTATACTGATACAAGTAGTGGAGGGGAGTTAAAAACAGTCATATCCCTTGAAAAGAGACCAAACTCCTCTGATGTGTAGGAAATTACACAATCATTCATTCAAAAATGACATCATTGTTCATTATTAGTTTTCTCTACATTCATTCTCACAGTTTTTTTTTGCCTGCATTTTATTTTTACAGGTCAATCTCTCTAAGTGGGGTGAGCATGAATACAAAAAGCTTGAGTTTACATAGATTGTTGGCAATTCAGCTAGAGCTATTACCCATCAATATTTCACACACCGGTCAAATGCAGTCAACAGACCTCATAAACACAGTATATCCACTCTATTGTATGCGGTGCTTGCATAGCTAGGGGCTTGTAGCAAGACAGCACTAAGTGGAAATCCCCACTGAGAGTTGGCAGAGGTCCCTGCACTCTATATTTACAGTCAACAGTGCTTTTAAACGATACACTCCAACTGACAAGCTGATGCAATGCTTTACATAGGGCAGCGAAAATTCAGCACTGAATTTAAAACAGGGTCAGACTTCCACAAAGGCCCCTGGGGAGCTTAACTGTGCACACTGGCTGCAGATGAGATCAGTGTCTTTCAGCACAGAAGCAGATGACATGACATCCAGTAGTATCCCTTGCACTGTCCGGACAAACACTCAAGCACTCTCTCTCTCTCTCTCTCTCTCTCTCTCTCTCTCTCTCTCTCACACACACACACACACACACACCCACCCACCCACAGACGCACCTGAAAACTGGGGCACTGCAATACTTCAAAGGCCACACCAACATTTTGGGAGTTTTGCCCAATGGCTATCTTTCCCGATATGTAATGAAGGAACTGGCACCAAAATCATCTGTCTGTCTGGTAGATAGCTCTGCTTAATGTGCATAATGACTTTTTTATTTCATCATGCAGTATGTTAGGTAATTGTAGACAGCTAGAATTGTCCTAAAAGGACAATAAAAGGGAATAATACTGCCATTGTGTAAAATAGTTTTGTTGGTAGCAAAGGTGCAGCTAATAGCAGTGTAGTGGAATTGGGTTTGCTGTGAATGGACAAAGAGCAGGGTGTTTCTGGGACGCGGGATACACTGTTGAGCTGTCTTGAGGTGCAGTGGTCAAAATTCAACAAAACATTGGTGAAGGAACTTGATAACCCCAATTACTTGCTACACTCCCTCACTCCCTGAAAGCTAGGGCAGGTAGCTGGTGAATGTTGCTGCCTGTCTTATGGTCCTGTAGATATATGACAGCAAAGCCTGATGTTTTCTTTGGCACATACTGTATTTGCAGGGAAATATATCATTCTCAGTTGAGCCACTATGTATAAATGTGAAATAAGGGCCAATACCAATTTTGGAATAAGGAAAGGTTTTTTTTTTCGCACTTCGGATATTGTTAATCACCTATGATTACTTAACAGCTGAAACTCAATACAGCTGAGTATCACTCTATTGCTTTTTGCTGTGCTGATTACATAGCCCCTTGAATTAATATGTATTGTTCATGCACTTCATTTTCACATGATGTTATGACATCTCCATGTTAGTACATTTTGTTGAGTCAGTGTGTTGTGCTAACTCTGTTGAAAATAAATTGGAATCGGAAATTTGAATAAAATTGTTGTGAGTCAGTTTGTCATCTGAATTATCATGTTTTTTTTTAACAGCTACGTTGAATGCTCAATTCCAGTTGTGAGTTGGTTATTTCTGAATACCTAACAAATGTCAAGGCTGCTGTTGTCAAGCAAGATGTTAGCAAGTTAGCTATAAATACAGAAAGAAGTCAGATGTCAGTTCAGTAGCTGACTGGCGACACCCAGTGTCATAAACACGTTACGACCGTCAACCTCCAGGTGAGTGACTCTTCTAGTTGCACAGGCTAACCGAGCTACTGGGCAACCTTGTAGCATAAACAAGACGGCACGACCCAATCTGAAACATTTTTTTTTTATTGTAATTTCTCTGCTTGTTCTTCTTATTGGTATGGAGGCAGCTCCACAAGCCGTGTAATAGACCTTTTTCACAGCAAACATTTAGACATGAAATAGCAGGTAAACACAGGTGCTGCAAACAGAGTCTTTACAGTGAGCAAACATGCACAATACCAGGACCCTGGCTCTGTTAGACTTAAATGGAACTGAACCTTCATTAATGTTATTAGTAACGGCTGTGTTTACCTGCTAATTCATGTCAAAATGGCCTGTTACTGGGATAATTCACTATGAGGCGGTCCTCTACTGAAAAAACAATTCTTTGGACTCGTCATGGATCATCCCTGACTGAACAACACCTGATTAGAGCAGGTTGTATTTTATGCCCTCTCTTCACATTTTCAGTCAATTCTGTATTGCAGCGTATATACCAGTGTATGATAACAAGAGTATTGTAACCCATGATACATATTGTATCATTATGTCTTTGCCAATTCTCAGCTCTAATGCTAAAGCATTAGCATGATAGAGCTGTCTACCAGAGACAGACACAGAGTTCTTTCCAAGCCTATTCTCTCATTACACAGTGGGTAAAGTGACCTGTGCTGAACTCCCAAAAAGTTGCTGTAGTCCTGGTACAACACAATCTGTGTGCCATGGCACACAAATTGGAACACATTTCCGAGAATATCAAGTTGCTCAACTTGATAAGAAAGTAGGCCATTATGGGCTCATATATCCAGTCAACAATAAACAAAGCATGTGGGTATGAGACATCATGTCATCATCAACAAAGCCAGATGGAAATAGTTTGCCAGCAGAGAGGTGCACATGGCTGAGTGCCTTGTGTTATTTGGGAAAACAACAACAACAACGGCATTTCAAAATCTCCAGCAGCTTTTACCACAGCAGAGGAGACAGACGTAGCAAGGAAGGAAGAGTCAAGAACTTCACAGCATTCAAAGCAGTTTCAGATAAAACAACAGTTTTTCATTTTTTGGATCAAGATCTGAAATGATTCCAGGAGCCGAGTCTTTCAAATAACTTCCTGTGCGGCAAACCAGCGAGATGCAAGCTGTGTTTTGATGGCACAAGAGTAAAAAGATGATGGTGCAACATCAGTAGGTATTTAAGAGGTCCTTTCCCAAAATACCTCAGAAAAGTGTAAAATGACTTTTAGAAACTTGAAGAGAGGCAAAAATAGTCCTCCATGTAGACGGTGAATGTAGATTTTATGTCAGACCCTGAGTCACAAGGAATCAAAGGAAAGATCAAAATACAAGCTTTGTAATTTCTAAAAATATTCCAAGAGAGAGCAAATAATGAAGCAGCAGCGGGAGAGTCAAACAAGTTTCCGCTATTCTTCTCACCCATCCTTGGAAGTTGTTCAAATGTCAGGCGCTGTCTCCAAAGTTTTTGGTGTGACATCTTATTTGATGTCACACCAAAACATTGTCATTTGCCCCTAGTCATAATATGCATCGTTTCCTGTCACTGCAGGTAGCTGCTCGTTTATTTATGAACACTTACATAACTTCATGAAAAGCAAGGATCCAACAAATAGCGCTGTCGGGATCCTTGCTGCAAGTTTTAGTGAAGCTAAAGCACCCATTGCTTCTCGCAAGTTTTCACAACCTGCTCAGTTAGCAGTCTGACAGCAGTCACCACATATCAAAGTGAGATTCATGAGTTACAAATGTTATTATGCCATTTGCTTCTGTATTGAAAATGAGGACTTTAAGCACTTGTAGCACGCATTTTCTTTGCTCAAATAATGTGTTTTTCAAACAGCTTTGCATCTGGTCTATTGGATGCACAGCAGCCATTTTGACATGAAATAGAAGGTAAACACAGGTGTTACTAATGACATTAATCGACGTTCTGTTCCATTTTACAGAATCAGGGTCCTGCTATTGTTCATGCTGGCTCATTGGAAAGATTGCTACACTTAAATGGAACAGAAACTTCACTGATATCATTAGTAACACCTGTGTTTACCTGATATGTACTGTCAATGTGGCTGCTATGAAAAAGGTCTATTTAGGGAATGAATGACATCATCTGAAATATTCCAACATGAAGAAGAGGTACTTATATATATGCAGGCCTAGCTGTTTCATAAGATTGTGATTTCTCGCTGCAGAGTGCATTTTTCCTGTGAATGCTAGAAAATCTGCAGCTTCACACCTCAGTTATTTCGATGCTTACCGTTGTCTTTATAGGCCTAAGCCTAAGTGACAGACTCCACAAGCCAGGTGGCAATTAAAAGCTGACATAACCGCAAGGCTGGTCTCCCTATTTATCTGTGATTGCACCCAGCAGGAGAACCTGGTGGATAAGCAGGGAGTCGTCCTGTACTTTATACACAACCACACACACCCACACACACACACACACACACACACATGCCTCTCTTTTCATCACACGCTTGCACTTTTATTCTCTCTCGCACAGTTAAAGACACTCAGATGCATTCTTATTCATCGGTGCATCTGTCATTCATAGTCACCACTTTCATACACACCGTCCCTTGAGTCACACATATACAATACACACACACACACACACACACACACATAGTATGTCCCTGTTATTACCGCCTTTGGAATGAGCCCAATTAATTAAACTTCAAGGGGTCGGCACCTTAGAAATGAAAGAAGCATACATTTACAAAAGGAGAGCTAGAGGTGAGAAACATCAAAGCCTTCACTATCCCACTGATACCGGGCCAGCAGCCGCCTCATTGACTATACCTGTATATGATTCACTGAATTCTGAGTAGTCTGATGGAAAATCGTCCTGACCCTTTCTCTCAAATCAATACTCTTTGACTTTTTACCTCTCTCTTTTCATTTGGAGAAAGGATGGTATTGAGTGGCAGGAGCTGCCAGAGGACTTTAAGAAGAAACAGCGTTAATGGATAAGTCCGCAACCTGGGCCTTATTTTTTCAGTTTTTGGATGCATTTCAATCGTTTTTTTGGTTGAACCGTTGGCACTGTTTGTGCATTGGTCAAGCAAAGCTCCCTGCGAACTGAAACTACATCAGGCTCTACAGCGACTGATGAAATTTTGAGCACCATCAATCGTCATGATGCCAGAAACCAGGAAAATAAGGCCTAGGCTGGAAATAAGCGTAATCATCCTTTAACACACTCGTCTGTTTAGGATTGGAATCCAACTTGGCATCACATCTTGCTTCCAGCACCATAAGTTACAATATAAAGACAGATGCACTACCTTTGCAGCCAGCTTCCTTAACTCGGAGGAAATAGACTTGAAAAAAATGGGCACTGAAGCAAGATTCAACCACTGAAACATTCATGATGCTTTCTATGCCCAAACACAGATTGAACGGCTTGATTGCAGGACACTGAATGGTGCACAGCGGGGCTGCCCTCTTTTTGTATACTGATAAACACACACAGCCGGCCAGCTAGTTGCACTCTGAGGTGTGCATTTATCTGGTCACTTGGACAAACAATAGCAAGGGATATATTGATTTGCAGTGAGGAGGGGGTACGCACAACAAAAATGGCACGCATGCAAACCCCAACAGATTTGAAGTGGTCACTTATATGCATGCTAAGACAGAATGTAAACTCACACAGAGCCTGCAGACACACACACACACACACACACACACACGCACACAATCAGTCGTTGCAATCAAGTTCTCTGTGAAAGCCCACAATGAATCAGCAGTGTGTATGTGTGTGTGTGTGTGTGTGTGTGTGTGTGTGTATGCCTGCAAGAGAGATAACACAGAATATATACGACTAATGTCAGCATAATGAAATACTGTACATCAAAGCAAAAAATTTGAGAATTTTTCAAAGAATATATTTATTATTCTATTTTTTTTCCCTTTTCCTGCATCATCTTAATTGTTTTGATTCTACTATTGGTGTGCGATGAGTCATAGAAACTCTTTTGAATCCCATTCTAGGGTCACAAGCAGGCTGCTGTGCAGTGCCATAACAAGGATTCATATCTGTGTTATATGAATGAGCATAAAGGCAGGTATTTTAGATCAAAGGGGAGAGCCTTTGTCTCGGGTAATTGACTCAAATCCTGATTCTGTTGAGTGCTACAGTGCTTATGGCAATGATATAGAAAGTTTCAGCTGGTGGCATAAAGGCCTTTTATGTCTTTGCCATATTGGAAGTTCTCCACTCTTGAACAATAGTGGCTGAAACAGCAGATTGTATTTCTATATTCACAAATTGGAATTGAATAAACATGGTTGATTTCTGTGCTGGTTCTGACCTGGCGCTGGGCCCGGTACTTGTTGTCACAGCTGACATCGACACTCCTGTCCCGCGCAGAAGCCGGCAGTCTGCTGCTGCACGCTGAGCCTCGCAGAAGAGGAACCGGCCAAACTTTGTTTTTCTGTCATGCTGCTGGACTCTTCCGTCTGAGGACTCCGGCTGGGCGGGGGGG
>OMLF01027212.1:10723-22152 GCA_900302615.1 Holocentrus rufus
TGCTTGAGGAGACAACTAAGGTCGAGGCAGAGGAAAGGTTGACTGGACCTCTGCTTCCCCTTTGCATGTGAGATCAACATTGTTATGGACCTTTCCCGAGTCCGTTTTCTCTGTTCCATGAGCTCATCGATAAATCAGAGGCAGCAGCTCGGCTTACTTCAAGGGCCAGTGGTAAACTGTTTGAAAGTATATGCTGCATGCGTGTCTTTGTATGGAGAAGGCAGCTTAGGGACTTCTGTATGGATATTCTTAAACTTATTATTCATCTTCTTTGGATCATCAAGGTGCTGTTCACTCATAATGAGCAACGTATTGGGACTTCTTCTTCTTCTGGTGGTTGATCGGTGGGACTTGTGCGTCACATCAAAAATGGAACAGGTGCATCCATCAATACAGGGTCAAAGCAAGCGCCATCGTCACGTATTCTGACAGACATGAGTAGCATGAGCAGATGTGCTGTTTAAAGTGGAAAGGGCTGAATATACTGCTTGACATAACTGAGACATATCTGCTTGATGCCGTGATGTGATGCGGCCTGTTTGAACACAGTGTTGAAATACATCATAGCAGGTAGACGCTTCCTTGTCTCCTCACTCATAGATTACCATCCAAAACACATTTTTCCAAGTGAACCAGATCTGAACATGTTTGGTAACGTCATTTTTTTCCATTCCTGGCAGTCTCTTGTAAAATGCAACAGAAATGATTAAGACCAGGCACACAGAGACTGAATAATGACATCACGGAAACATCATTTGTACCCAAAAAGCACCTGGAAACCTCTTATCTTGAGGATCTCTGGGTTTGGCGGCGACTGTGTGTTGTACAGAGTAAGTCCAGGGGGGAATACTCTTGGCAGCTTCTCTCATCAGAGCTTGCCAGTCCTCTTTTCAACTACTCTGATAACTGTGCCCAACTGCTGGAGAGTGAGGCGTGTCATCTGTGGCTAGCATAGTCCATCTTATAAGCTCGGGAACTGTTGTATCTACAGGACTCAATCCTGGACACAGCGCGAAATATTGCTAATCTACCTGAAAACAAACATGAGAGGCAGCAAATTAGAGAAAGCCAGATGAAGGCAGGGCGATGGAAATTTAAAACACTGGTTCATTGTTTAAATCAGCAGAACAGGGTACGATATGACATGACAGTTGTTGAATGTGACAAACCAGAAGATGGTAAACCGGCTGCAGATTTGTCTTTCTTAATCCCAGCAGAGAAAAGAATGCCACACTACAATCTCAGCTAATCTCAGTCCAGTATATATTTAAAATGTAGATTATGGATTAGGATCTTTCAAATCTAGTTTAGAATAAAGGACATTGATACTTATATTCATCTACTTTAAGGTTTGAAATCTGCAGTGGCTAACTTCAGCATTCACTCATCTTTTCAGAGCATGTTATTTGAGGTCATATAAAGCATTTCTTTGCCCTTTTGACTCTTAAGAGTCATCTCTTTCTTAGAGTCAAAATACACAATGGCTCCATAAACAAAAAACAAGCAGCGAACAGTCTTATCCTCCAGGCATGCAGGTGACAAGACTACAGATCGCCCGGTGTCATTCTATTCACAAAACACATATGACTTTATGCTCAAAGTCAAATAGCGCGAAACTCTGGGGTTGATTCATGTCTGTGTTCAGTACTGCTGCGCCCTGAGGAAGACTTTGCCATTCTCCATCATTTCCATTTGCATCGTTGCTATTTTAGGGCTGAAGACCTACTGCTGAAAAGACACTAAACTTGGTCAGTTTCATAATCTCCAATGTGCGGCTGATGTTAACAGACACTTTGTGCAGCATTTTAAACATCAATATATCACTGTCAAATTAATTTTGACACTTTGATCTAATCACTTTGTATCTCAAAATTACCACTAGATTTCGTGTATACCCTCTTACATCCTATAGTGTAAAAAGGATGTTGCTAATATATGGTGGTAAAACAGCGCCCTCTTCCCATTTTATGCCAAAAATCAATTCAGCAAATTTCCGGCCAGATCCGACCTGAAGGGACACAATGTCAAATGCAATGTTAACGGCTGTGAGGATACAATACACATATCTCTTAAATTTGACGTGGAAGTGATTTATTGATGCTGAAATGCTAGACGTATAGCCCTTTGTTGCCCAGTGCGCAATAAGCAAATCTCATCTATCATCTTACATCTGTCATGACCTTCTGAACCAGAGAATTCACCACTGACCCCGACTACACTCTCCATTTGTTCAGCAAAAAAAAAGAGGTCTGATAAAAGAAGGTCTCTTAGAAATTTCTCCAGATAAATTGTTCACAAAAAAAGAATAGCTGGCCTGTCTAGTATATATTGGTCAAAAAGATATTACCAACTCATCCACGATATCTGATCCACTGAGTATGTTTCAAATGTTGCATCTCAAGGAAGATTATTTCTTAAAACCCTCAAATGTCCCCATAATCAAGTACTTGAAATGCAACACCTGGGAACGTCGATTTATATTGCATGAATAAAATTAGAATCTAATTACAAGTAGCATCAAACTTTAAAGTTTGTGTTGCTCTGTGCACAGCGGTGTGCTAGCCTGGGCTGCTGATCAAACAGGAACCACATCAATTCACAAATGAAGAGGTTCATCGCACCCCAAGAGGCCTTAGTCCAGTGTTCCAGTCAGTAGTCCATCTTTGTAACTCAAAGACAAAAACATCCAGCAAGCGTCACATTGTAATGCGGTGCTCTGCTGGTGAAAATGTTTTTTGTACTTGTTGAGCCCTAATTGCACTTCAGATTGCATCAGAAAAACCTTCCCTCATGATTAGAAAGTCTTCCCACATGTCTGATTACAAGTCACCTACATTAGAGAAAGCAGACAGAAATGCAAAACTGTCCCGCTGCAGGGATAACCCCGCATCTTCTACCTGCTATGAATAAAAAATGAAAAAAGAGAAATGTAATTTGAAAAACACAGTTTTCCTGATAGTCTGATTTATATTAAAACACAGAATGCATTTCAGCGGTCAAATAACTGAAAACAACACATCTTGATGTCACTGCATGCTGAACATTGAATTGACTTGTGTTAATGGATCGATTTATTGCTATTAAGGCTAACTACCTGGAGAGGACTGAAAGCATGGGATGTGGCCAAAATAAAAGAAGTATGTATACAAGAATGTAACTCAAAGGTCAGTGCTGATTTTCAGTTTCTACATGGGGTTATATCTCATTTGTGGGAGAAAACCTTGGTGCAGGACTAACAGGTTTTTCAAAACACTTTGTGATTCACTTGCTCATTTTGTTATTGTCTCCTATCAAGAAAGAAACTGACCATGCAGTGAAAGTAACTGATCACAATTGTCGTATTATCAGTGATTATAACTTGACTAAATCTCATTAACCTGGTTGATTTCATCCCAGGAAGAGCAGCCCTACAGTGTAATTAAAACTCTTCAGTGTGGGCGACTTAATGATGGCATTTCCATTCACTTTGGTCTTGTCCTTTACATTTCATAGCTATAGATTGGCTAAATAATTGATCAGTAAATGAATAAATAGTAGCACCCATTCATAGAAAGCAGAAGGAAAAATCATAACCATACTGTCTAGATTTATCCATTCAGAGAATCAAAACAATGGCTGGAATTACCATCAACATCTTTTAGTGAGTCAGTGGTCAAGCAACTCCCTGAAGACACACAGGCATCCATATGAATCTCCATAAGAATCATTATCACCCTGTTAGGTCTTAAACACTGACAGGTTTTGATAAACTACCTGAGGGATATCTAATTAATTCAATAATCCAAATTAATAATAGATTTTGCCTGACTGACTGCTAGATGGACCACTTTGCTGTTCATTCATGGATCCAAGACAATAATGCTTGAGGCTACTGCTTCACTCTGACTGAAACCCTTGGCCAATATGTAGCCTGCAGACAATAAAGATTATACCAGAGATAGACTAGGAATTCTATATTTGTCTATTGTCTTACTTTAACTCACAGTTTTTAACATTTCAGCCCATCTGCAAATAGATACTTTACATGTTCATATTGTGGTTCTCACTTGCCTTGCGTCCCACATGTACATGTATTCCCTCAGAGTAGAAACATTTGTTGTTGTATTTCAAAGTACATGTGTTTCATGGATTCAGCGTCAGTTGGCTTGTACCTCATGAGCAGAAACCTCACCCCACATTCCAGGCAAGCATCCGACTCAGGAGACACGGTATCGTTGCCAGAATGATTGATGGAAAATAAAAGACAGATGAAAAATAATGTCAGTGGAGAGCGGTTAAGATGCACTGTGGAGGCACTGCGGCTACAAGGTAAGTCAATTTTAATTAAAAGTTTCTGCCAGGCCAGTGGGTGGATTTAAAGTTGGTGGGGGCAGATATCATCACGAGCCATGGGAAACAAAATCAATAATAATTGGTAAGAACCTTCATCAAAATTTCAGTTCTTGCTTTGCAATAACTGCTTACCCTGTGTTTACAAAGCTTGAATACAGTGCGAAGTCAAACTTTATGTATTACTGATGTGCAAAGGGATATATAAAATGTAGGAGTGTGTATATTTGGCTTAGCGAAGATTTCATTCAATTCACAACTCACTAGTTGGTAATTCACCTTAAGAACATTTTCTTCTTTTGGAACGATTCAATTCAATTCAAGTCAAAATATTGATTCAGAATTTTTTGCCAAAAATACTGAATCTGTTAAATGAACACTGGCAATAATGTTCTTTCTCTTCTGAAATGTGAACAAAATCAGGTAACAGAAATTTTAAAAATAGCTGAAAAAACTGCAATTTATAGAATTCTGTAATACCTACTCTGTGATCACCACAAAGTAAGTTAGAATTATGAATGATTCAATTCATATCAATTCAGGCTAAAATCAGAGTGATTCGTTCTTATTTCTTTGCATCAGCCTGTTTGGTGAGAACATAGCAACATAACCCACTCTCCTTTACAGTAACATATATTCTTGTTTAACCTGCACATTAAATACATAATGGTAGGCAAGCTATAGACAGACATGCACTATCTGCAAGGTCTATCTGCAAGGATAGTGGCAAGGAAGGTGAAAGCCCCTTGTAACCTCATTAATATCAAACAGAGAGGCCACGGAAAGCAATAAAATAGAAAGTGTCGCTCCCACCAGTTTTATATTAATTAAGAACCCGGGGGGAGCAGGGAGCTATTCAGCTAAAGATGGAATAATAGCTTCAAATTTGTGCAGCATATTTTCATAGACACCTAAATCCCCCCCAAATCCTGCCTCCATCACTGATCTCATCTTCCACCCCAAACTGCTATTAATTGTGATTACTGCAGCTGATGGGTCATCCAAGTGAAGAGGTGTGCCAAAATATGATATATTTATGCTACGCTTCTCTTTGATTAAAGCCCATTTCTGCACCTTTAACCTTCATTAAATCACATCAATTTCCGCTTAATCCAATATATGTAATGAAACTCATCAGTCTCATACAGGTAATCACAAGCCGTTTGGGTATTTGCAGGGTTCACTTAACTCACTGGTGATAATACCAGTGCCTATTGGCTGTTGGCATCAAAATGTTATTTCATTTGACAGTGTACAGAGCCAAAGTTTGTTGAAAATCTAAAAATCTGTTTTGGATAGGAACCTTCAAGGGTGCACATATGAGCATATTATTTCTTAGTTATCTCCTGTTTTTTTTATTTACTGTTTTCCATTAAGTAACTTTGGTTATTGTTTGGTTATTTTAGCCAAATTCAGACATGATTCCAATGCTGTGTGTGCAAACAGAGCAGCAAGGAGCAAAAGCCCCATGCACTGAAGCATTGCTTTAACACTGATACTACAAGTGGGAGGAAACAGGAATAGCATTGCAGGGTGGGCAGCTACTGCAGCTGCAACGCTAGTCAGAAAAGATGCAGGGGGAGGAGGGGGAGAACAAGAGAGATGGTGGGTGATGAAGAGATGGGTAACCAGGCAATTTTTGCGTCGTGTACTTTTAAATGCAGAAATGAAAACAGGCAAAGAAAATGAAATTTCATCTCAAGTTATTACTCACTGTTTACAGTTACAGGAGCTGTGGAAGAGCCATATCGCTGGTAAAAGGCCAACATCAGCCCACTATATAACCGCAGGCGAACCAATTTATCAGTCCGCTGTAGTGTGTTATAAAGTTGAGGTCATGCGTAATGCTAATCATTCCGCCACCTGTTAGCGCCCATGCACCACCAGCGACTCTCACAACCCTCCACTAGTAGTGGTGTTATACCAGCAGATAAGTTCTCCTGTCAGTCACGTCGACCCCTGGGACATCGTGACATTTGATGAGTAGAACAATGTCACTGCTGCTTACCTGACCTTTCACAAAGGCTCCAGCAACACTGTGTCGGATGAGATCCACCGAGCTGCTCCCAGCAGCTCTTGTGGACAATGCAAGCCCTGGCAAACACTCAGTGTGTGCTCTTGACTAAAGGGACCGATGACTTTCGATGCGCAGCAATTTTGAGAGTTCCCTTCAGTCACTGCCCACTGTTTGCCATTCTCTGTAGTAATCATCCAACACAGCAAATGGATGAATGATGGTATTTGGTAGTGTAGTGATTTCATATTTTTATGTTTAGGCCTAGTCAGAACCACTTACCGCTTGTGTGTTAGACCTGATAAACCTCTCTCTTTGTTTTGTTTGTCTCCTTTAAAAAGAGCAGGTGGAGATTTGCCTCCGATTGCAGCAAAGGATGAGTAAGCAGAAGAAAATGATACTTTCCTGGAAATAAAATCATCAACATCACAAAAGAGAGATGTATGGAGGTAAGGCAGCATGAGAGGAATCCCTTTGCTAACACTGCCATCCAGTGCACTGAGAGTTATTACACCCATTGGAATGTGTGTAGCTGTGCTTCAGTACTACAAAGGAAGCCCTTTATCATTTGGACCTAAGTGATGATTTTCCATTATCATTACTGTAAAATAATAGATAATTCTAGGTCAATTCAATTACTCTATAGATAAGCTTGACAACAGACTTTAATCAAGGTGAAGGAGCATTCAAGTTAACAACTTTCTTAACTGCATTTATCTAATCAAGCCCCATTGTAAGTTTGTGAGTATTCATGGTTTTTCTTTTTTTTTTTTTCCCTTCGTTTTTTTAAAATTCCGAGGCCAGAAGAGTTTACAATCCTTGAATGCTGATGGCGGCATTGAGATGCAGAGCATGTCTTCACTGTGCTGGGACCCAGTGCTGATGCAGTGAGTGAATCAGTGAGCGACTACAAAGCCCGGAGATGTATGCATACACTCCGAACTAATAGCTTAGCCTATACAGCATAAACACTCCATTTGTCTTAAATGATGTTAGGGCAGCTTAAGGCTAAAAGATCCGTTTTGTAGTCGCTGATTACTTATTCACTATGCGGTTTTGGTGTTTGCTCTGAATACAAATAAGCGTGACCTGTTTGCCCTTCCCGTTCATTTCTCTGATGTTTCTCATGATCACTTTTGCTCATTATGACGCAAGTTACAGGCAACTGATTGAACATTGAGTGCGGGGGCTCGTCGCTGTTAATGATCAGTTCCCATCCAATCATCACTTTGCCACTTTCCTAATCTAAAAAAATGAAACAAATCTCTTGTCATTGCACAATCTTGATGCTGCTATCTATATGCAAATGTCCCATGTAAAGCAACGGCAGAGATATTTGTTGAAGACACTGAAGCAACAGATTCGTGTCACCGGATATCATCTCTTAACTAATCAAGTCACGTATTCAATAAGTTACAAAGAGGCTTTCTTCCATTATGTTTGCGCTATCTCCAGCAGCCTTATGTAGCAGCAATAACCATTTCCGCCCGAAATCTAGTCAACGCTGCTATTGCATACTCTAGTGATGTGATCTCAAGGGGGCTGGGAGAGGATAGGATCCACATTGTGAATGATGTGCATGCTCTTCATGAACAGTGGTCAAACATTATGTATTTGTCTCGACGGCTGCCTGGCTGCTGCATATTTGTACAGCCTTGATTTCTCCACTACACGCTGTATTGTTCACAGGGCCGGGCGAGTGCGCCTATCTCACATCAACATAGCTTTCAAATTCCCCATGCCATCAAGAAGATACGACTGACTCAACACAAGGAGGTGCATGCACTTAACTGGGCAAGGAAATTTAATGTGATATGATAATGTGATGTCATATATTTCTGGATGAGAGGCATATTTCAATTCACAGTATCAGTTAAAGTATTTCTGATGGTCTCAGTATTAAAATTAACTTTTCAGTTGATGGGATATGCTTGGAGGCTCGGAGGTGAATTGGCTTTGTTTGCTCATATTCTAACAAGAACACATCATTTTTGGAAGTCTCCTCTATCCCATACCAATAATAAAACAATCATTAAGAATGATTAATAACTTCAACAAATTTATTTCAGTTATAAATACCTAATGTCTGCAGGATTGTCATCAGGAAATCAAGTCATTTGCATGAATCATGACACATAGGGCTACCACTTTCAATTAAGTTCTCAAGCAATCAGTGCAAAATGAGCGTCATGAGATTGAGTGTGCGAAACAGATAGATTCATTGTCAGAGATCAAAGTGTGTCAGAGTTGGAGGGTACAGAGATAACAAAACAAGAGGCAGCTGATCTAGATGAAAGACGGCGGTATATGAACTGTTTGAAGTTTCCTCCTGAGAATAAATTGGCATATGGCGTATTGCTATAACAAAAGCAGAAGACAGCTCAGACAGCGCAGAAAACCACAATGCATAATGATTTTCAAAAGCCTCCTCCTCCATTGTTCTTTAAAACATTACACAGTTCACATAAAGGAATCCACATTTCAAAAGAAGCTTTAGTAACTCATTTCCGCTTCCATTGGTTGAGTCACGTGTGTAAGCGAGGCACCAACTTCATTGATCACTGTTACCTTCGACGTTTAACCACGTTCAAGCCATTATTGCATTATTATTTAAAGGTGCACTGCACAAAATTGGCGATTGTTCTGCTGATTGAAGTGAGAATTGTTTAGACTTAACTGACAAAGAAACGTAGAATAAGCGTGACAGTTGAGGCTGTCATCCTCAGACAGACGATTTGGACCCTTTAGATTCAACAAACAAAAAAAACACGCAATAAGCAGAAAGTTTTATGGTTGAGTCTGTATGATTATCATGCTCTGCCTGACTCTAAATTAGGTGTATATTCTACATTTTTATCCGTTGAGTCCAGGCAGTCGTTAATTTCATTGACCTTCAATTTTGCATAGTGCACCTTTAAGAAGCATTATTCTGATATATTCCCTATGCAGTAGCTCAGAGAGCCAACAACTTGCCTTTTTTTTGGGCTGCTCTTAAGACATTGTGATGGAGGCCTGCAGGTGTTGCAGGGGTCAACTGCATGGCTTCCATACCTGAAATGTTCATATGTACTTGGCATACCCAAATGATTCAATGTGATGTGCTGCATGAACAACAGTTTGTATATGTTTTTCTCAAGAATACAGCACTGATCTCTGTTTTCATAACCGCAGAAGGCGTGCTGAACAACAGCCAAGAATCAATTATTCATTGATGTTGGCGATCTTGCCTTACATACATGTGCAAGGCACGTGTGGAGGTTATGTGTGCTATTTCAATACCCCTTCAAACTGCTTGACTTCAAGTAACAGTAGTTTATCTCTTCATCTTGGGAGATCTTGATATTGACAGATAAACAGGTCTCGTACATGTTCCTGGCGACATGGCAGCTTGCACAGCCATCATCATACCTCGTGCCTTGATCCTACAGGCAAAGGTAGTGCAACTCTTTATGCAGAATATGTGAGCTGCTGCATCTTTGCTGTAAAAGCTTCTTTTCAGTAACAACTGTTTCTAATATTGGTTGCTGCAAGAAACAAATAAACGTTATGACTTATATTGCACATTTTACACAGCAGGCACTGGCATCACATTACTTCTGATATATAGTATTGCTTCTTTGTGGTCAGAAGTTTGTGTAAAACATGCATGTCTTAAACCTGTCCAGAACACAAATAATACAATTGGACTTACCTTGGTTAAAAATGATCATAAAAGCAATGAGATGAAGAGCAATAAATGCTTTGTTTTGGGTGCAATCAGTATATATAGTCAGTGGACTGGTCTCACATGAGCCTACTCTAGCCAAAAATCTCTGGATGCCTTTCAAGCTCGGGCTTTCTATTATGCCCGTGTTCTGCATCCCAGATACATTCAGTTGGGCCCATCCGGAGCTCACCTCCAGGTTAGGGCCATTTGAACTGCATACAGTTATCAGATAGTGTTATCTGTGGGGATGCTGTGTCCAGACTAGCACTGGGCACACACAGGTCCTGATAAGAGGCATAAATGGCGGCTAGTCGGTCATGTTTTGCCTCACCCCAATGGACCAGAGAGTTTGGTGGGCTATAAGCCAACCAGGGGAGAAAAGCAGTGTGTGGCGGATAAAAAGAAGTGCTTTGGTCTTATTTGCTTTTGTCCTGGACTTTGTGTAATGAATATAATATGCACAGTTCAAGGTAGGGGTGAGGCCAAAGGTAGGCCAAATCTGGGATTACAGTTATGTGAGAATCTGCAACGATCCCAAAATGACCTTGTAACCTCAAACTGTGGCCTGCTTGCCAACCTTATTTATTGCATGCTTGTGAGTTTTTTAACTATATATCTATGAAAATACAGTACAAATACTATATATTTGCATGTATATTGCATGTATGAAAAAAATTCACCTGGTAGGCCCTTTATGATAATGAGGGCCTAACAGATAATGAAAAATGAAGGACAAATGCCAAACTATCGAGGCCTGCCAAATGGGAGCAGTTTCCAGTTGTTTTCTATTAATATAGTGAGCTCTCTGGATCTCACGTGACTCTCTGCAGCTTATCAAGACCTTAAACATGACTTAAAAAAACTCATTTTGTCCAAATATATATAGAATCATCTAAATCCCACAGCCTAATGGTGTTTTCAGTAAAGTATGCATCTGCGTTTGTCACAAATGTAATAAAGTATAAAAATCAAGAGAAATGTATCAGGCAAGTGTGAACCTCAGAGTGGTCATTGGAGAATTAGTATATCCAGCTGTGCATTAAGTTACTACTGACTCACTATATCAGTCACAGACCAGAAAATGCAACATATCTGAAACAGATACATGTTGTGGGTTATATCTGTGGAACAACATAAATAAAAGGGGATTTTCTGAAAATTGTAGTTAATTCTTTATCATAAACTATCTCATCTTTTTTTTTACTTTGTTGGCTAGGTAGCTAGCAAAGCAGCTAACTAGGCACTAATGCTGCATTCATGTCATATGGTATTACCACATGACCTACCATTTTCCAACTTGTAGTGTTCACATCCATGTTCAAAATGGATGTGAAAGCTCCATCTGACAAGGAGATATATAATAAGGCAGTAGGCCTACTT
>OMLF01027219.1:24621-39885 GCA_900302615.1 Holocentrus rufus
CCCTGAGGGAAGGGTGGGTGGTTATCTACAGTATACTCACCATCCCCCCCGCCACACTGGTCACAAAGTAGGTAGCAATGAGGTCACAGAGATTTCAAAATGGTAGGTGGGCTGGAATTTACCATGCCGTTTCCAGTTCACATATTTCCTTTGATCTTATTTCCACCCTGCAGAGCTCTCCTAAAGCCAGGGCTTTCAACATTATAACCATGAGCTATAGGGAGCAGTAGGAGGACTCTGTATGACTGTGATCAAGGCAGCATGTTTCTCAGGATGACAAAAAATGTCTATCTGCATCCCAGTTGCCTGACACCACTGAAAATTAAATTTGGCCTGCAGGCTTTGTGCAAATCCTTGACTTGCATTTAGTAGGAAGACTGGAATAAAAATGGTGGGATCATTAAATTACTGATGCCAAACAAAGGAAAATCATCTCCCGTTACATGCTGGTAGGCAATATCGCTGCTGGGTGCTGGACAAAGACGAAGACACTCAATTAATGTGAGTGGAAGCAGCAGCCTCTGTGTGAGTCCTGGAGCCCTGCAGAGCGCTGAGACACTCCTGCAGCTGAGACGCGAGAGCTCTGAGCCAACAGTGGTACAGTCTAAACACAGGTACTGTACATCACACATACACACACATACACACACTTGCAGACATGCACACACAAACAAAAGTGGAGCAACACACACATCACACACATACATATCCGCCTGAGTCATCCCAAAGGCATTCACAACTACCTCACTAACAGGAGGGAACGAGAAAGATAGTGAAAAAAAAGCCTGCAGAACAACACACAAAAGGCTTCAGAGAGCATACCTCAGACTTGTCTTTAAGACACAGCCTGAGGTGCTGCATTCAGGATACATACACTTTGAGCTCCCAAAGCATCTCCAAATACCAGTGCTCATTAGGCATCCAGTTACTTGCACAACCTTGAGGTAAAAACAAACACCTCCCGATCTTTAAAAAACAATCAGGGATACATTTGACCAACTAAATCAAGGTCATCTCGACAGCCTCTTTCCAAGAGCTACTTCAGCGGGTCTCACAAGACTCACCCCCACACCTCACCACAATCTCTGGACTGCTCTTTGTTCAACAGAGCTAAATTTACACAGACTACTCTTGCTGTTTACTCCCATGATATTACTACCCAAGCGGTTTTAACACAGCCTCCACTGCATACAGTATCTTTGCAAATCTTTGTATCTTCAAATGTTGCACACTGTTATGCTTTCTGTCTTGGCCTTAGAAGTGTTTATACACCAGTGTTCATACTTTACTGTATGCATCTCACTATATACAGTATATATTGTACATTGGACCCATGCACAACTAAGCACTCGCTGCATTTTCTTCTAAAGCTGTAACCAAACTGAATGCAATGCTGCTAAAATGCACATTTTTTAAACCTTTTTTACACAATGAATGTTGGCTGAGCCTGCTTGCTCTATGTCAGCATTCCACTCCTGCTTCACATTCATGCAGCTACACCTATTCACACCTGGGAACTACCCTGTGCAACCAGAGATGCCTCTTGCTGGTCACTTTGCAGCTTCACTTGAGCAGCTGTGAATTAATTATGTGCTTTGTTCTATGGCAAGGTGGCAGGACAGGGATGAACGAGAGAAGATTACTTACTCACTTTGCCCAGGAAGATTCTTCCCAGGCAGTCTGGGAAATTAAACCAGCAACCTTTCAATCACAATCCGCTTTCTTTGCCCTGTAGGGCCACTGACACATCTGCTTTGATAGCAGATTGAACTGAGTCTGATAAAGTGATATATTCACATGAACATGACTGTTGCTTCACCGTTTAAAAATATTACAAAGCAGGGAATTTTTAACCTATTTATTTAAGTTATTTATTTATTCTTCCAGAAACCCTCTACAAAATACAAGTAATCTCACTCACAAATCGCCACTGTCTAACAATTGTGAAAACAAAAAGGCTTCATTTAAATAACTCATCATGTTAAGTGGCGTAAATATACTCAATATGTGGTTATACAATCACAGATTCAATCTTTAAATCCTGCTGAGAAGAGACTGAATACTATTTCAATACCTAATTATGTCATTCAATGTACACTTTAATCCAAAGTGTCAAATAGGTTTAGTCTGGGTGGCCCCGGTGGGAAATGAACCCCTAACTCAGTGTTCGTGACATGCTCCACCTATTGACTACACGGGCCCATAATAATACCATGGAACACTTCCCAGGATCAATGCCAAACTTGCATGTATTGTTGCAATTACAACGTGCAAATTAACGTGTCAGCATCTACAAATGTAACTGAATAGAATTGGAATGTCATTAGCAAGGGGTAACCACATCACATTTTCTAAATGTAATCATCTATGTTACACCGTTGCCAATAGCATCATTTTCATGCCAGGTCACAGAGCATTAGCCAATCTTAACACACAAACTCACTGCCAAACATATTTGAGGATATTAAGACCAAAAATTGAATAGTATGGCATGTTTAGAGACGGAAATCAATTTTAGAAACTATGAATCACCTACTAAATGGAGCAGTCGAGGGAAGACGACTTTTGTCCAGAGCAAATAACGTAATCACCCTGCTTCACCTTCACTTCGTTTGGCTGAGCTGGTGAATTAGTGTGCTCAGAGTGTTAAAGCACATGCGCTCCGACCTTTTCCTTGTCATAAATCACAAAACCCTGTTCTGCTGCCAGGATTTTGTTTAACCCAATTTGTCACAGAGGACACCCCCCCCACATGCACACACACATACACACCCACCACCCCCTACTCCATGCCTCTGTCCCCTCTGCAGCTTCACCAAGTGGGACTGGAGCATGGGATTAGTGGGCGGATCAAAGCATGCCATCCAGACCTCTCTCTCCTTGTAATCATGAAAACCAGTAGCTTCTGGAGCAGATCTGCCGAGGCTACCGGTGGTGACCAAGAAGGGAGAGTGAGGGGGACTGAAACCACATAGGAGAGGCAAGGAATGTGTGCAAAAAGTGGCAGCCTAACAATAGACCCACCAGCACAGACACAGACAGAGACTGAGAGGCAGGCTGACAGCCAGACACACAGATGAAAACACACAACTGCGACAGAAAGGGGTCAGACAAGGTGTGCCAAGAATATCAGGCAATTGTGCTGTCAGCGGGCAATCATCCTGGCACGACAGCCACTCCAACCACTGTGGGCATAACAATAATTAGCTGAAAATTTCTTAGTACCAACATCTGGCTAGTCTGTATTTTAAGTCTGGCTTACATGCTATGAAACATAACAAGGCAGTACATGAGCAAGCCTGGCACAGAGGATGGAGCTTAACTGAAAAGAAAACTATTTCTGCAAGTGGGTAACCATGATCTATTCATCGTGCCTATTTCCAGACTTCTCACCATAATGGTGGCTCACTCGTATTTTAGGGAAGGCATCAGAATGAGCAAAATTCAATAGAGATGTATGCCACAGCCCAATTTCTCTCTGCTGCGGTCATGTAAACTTCCTATGGTGCCAAAACACTTCCTCATATTGGGTTTTGAAAACATGAACCAGTTGAAGGGGACTGAGGGGAGAGGCACATATTGTAAGACCCAAACCCCCAACTTACTGTCATTCAGACCTATGTTTTGGTGAAGTCTAATTAGGAGTTGGGATGATATTTCCCCTTGACTTCTTTACTTAAAGACCTAAACTTCAGGTGAGGAACAACTTCAGCATGTCTTTACCTCCCTACTCTACTATGCTGATACCTGACCTGGTTATACCCTCCATGCAAATTCTCAGCTTTTGATTTAAATTGCCACCAGCAGGTGGAGGGTGCTTCCTGCATGAAGACAATTTGGTGTGTAAATGACCTGTCCATCACTTAAAAGCATATAATTTCTGAACTTTCTGACTCTTGTTACATGGCACTGTGGAGCAAACAACCCATGTGGCATTGCAAACAGCTTAAAACAGTCAGTACAGATTCCTTGCAGACAATGACTTTCTGCCCCAGGTCTGCTCCCAACCACTTAGCAACAGACTGACTGGGGAGGAAGAATTTGCTCAAAACAAATCATTGTATGGCCTATTATTTATACCAACTGTGTAGACTTTGTAGCTTTTGGCGTGACTGAATAACTACTAGTTCATTTCACTGACACATCTCACGGACTCCTGCAGAAAACAAAGCCGGACAAAGGTTACAGTGGTGCTACAAAATGTAATAATCTGCCTGGAGACGTGAGGTGCGGCACTGTCACTTTGTCACCTGAAACATTGTCATGTACGAGTTAGACAGCAGCCAACAAGAAACCTGTTTTAGGGGAACAGACATCCTCAGGGTCTGTGACTAGTACCATCACTAATGTGCAGTGCTGACACTGCCTTGTTCTGCCAGTGTGCTTATTGACACGACTACTGTACACTGCACTTCCTCCATCTGTGCAGAGCTGAATGGTTTTTGCATGTATTAAAGCATCCACCAGTGTTGTGAACATCTGTGCACCACTATATTATCAGTTATCATCGCAGATTAATTCATGGTAGCGATGTGGTTGGCTTTGGCCAAGAAGTGGGCTTGTCAGCGCAGGGTTTTCTGGTTATAGTGGGAAAATGAGGGTTTGGGAAAATAGAGATTAATAGGCTGCTTTAACCTCCCCCAACAACCTTTAAGCCAAGACCCAGAACTTCTGGAACATCTCAGGGGCCAAAATATTACAACACTGTGGTTGCACTGGGCATTTCCAGGTGTGAATGTGAAGCAGGGAACCGCAGAATAAAAAGCATGTGTGCTCAGTCCAAATAAATACAGGTGTAAAATCAAATCCACCATTTAATTGTTCCTTGGGCTTAGCGACTTAAAGACTCACCTGTGACATCTGGGGTCTGAAATTGATCTCCTTTAGGTCCACAGATCCCGGTGAGAGATTGTGCAACATCTGGCACAGGAGCACCCCGTCCCGTAAGGCCTGTGCCAAGTCGAAGACAGCCGCAGAGGGCCACACGACCCGGTGGTTCGGGGGCAGGACCTTGCAGTCTATCAACCACCGCCCGCATTGTCTCCACTCCTCCATAACGGCTCTGGGTTCCGCGGGAGCGTTTCCTCACACACAAGCCAAGTTCGCTTACTGGTTCAGGGGGCAGAATACCGCGATTCCCAGCGCACACGCAAGCACGGCGACCCGTTCCCTCCCAGCGCCGGGTGCCTTAACCATTCACTAATACAATCAGATCGAAACCAATGAGTCTGTTTTGCAACTTTACGCGTAATGAACTGGAAGAGGTTACCGCTCTATATAACCATCCCAACTCATGTCCGTTCTCCTGTGTCTTCTTGTTATGGCAGCAGTGGATTTGTGGCAATGTTGGTTTGCAATTAAGACAAAATTTAGAAACTCGTTTCCATAGATTCCGCTTAGTGGACGGCGGCGATGTAACCAGAAGAAAACGTGAGCTACGGGGATTTTCTTTTCTTCATTCTCAAAAAAGTTTCCTCCAAAAGGCGTTACTACTGTTTTATTATAAACGCGAGGAATAAAAGCACTCAATGCTGCACGTTGTGCTCCTCTATCCACTTAACTCATGTCATGTATCACATTTCAGCTCCGTTGAATCATACAACACAGCCTACGTATGCCATACAACGTGGAAAATACAGCGGTACAAGTCTGGTATGTTGAGCAGTTAAACTAAGCATGGAGTGACCTACCGCATTTGCATTTATCCTGTTCCCAAAGTTAACTGTGAAGCGTATATTCAATCACAATAATTTCCAGACCAGAAAACGCACAGACCAGCCTTTCTACAGCGCAGTAATCATCCTTCGGTGTTTCCATAATACACTCAAAACATCTCACTCCGGCAGCGGAAACATGTCCAAGCGGGGAAAAAAAGATTCTATGTTCACATTTCTCTCATCCGGTTCCTCTGTTTGTGCCTTTACGCACGCCAAAAAAGGGTTACGCGTGTATTTAGTAATGTTTTTCTGTGATTTCTGCCTCCCTCCCGTTCATGTCCTCTCTCTCTCTCTCTGCCGCTCTCGCTTTCCTCGTTTCCCTTTCGGACGGCGATGTTTAGCAGTCCCAACTCCCTGTCGAGCAAAATCTGAAGAGAAAGCCGTCAAGGAGTGCGCGCGGCGGCGATTGCGGTGATTGCACAAGTTCACGTGCGGGTGATCCTTACCACGCGAAAGCAGCAACTTGTAGTGTGTTTTACACGCCGTTGAATTGGCTCTGTACACACACAAAAAAATCTGTTTCAGGGGGAATATTTTTAAACTCTTACTTGTGGATGCGCCCTCTGACGCATGAAGGGCACATTGCATCGGCTGCACAGATTTCCCAGATTAAAACACGACGGTTGGTGTTGTAGCAGTGGTTCCCTAAGTGTAGTCTAGTGTCCCCTCCAGGGATGCTCGAGGGGATTCCCGGGGTCCCCCAGCAGACCAAGAGCTAGTAAAATATGGCTTCATTTTAGTTGAGGTTATGGCAGTGGGCGGACAGTATAGGAATGTCTCTTTTAATTGTCCAGATGTTTAACTCTCCACCTACACTGCAATCAGTTGTCCAGTTCTGTACTAAATCATAAAACGACATATCTTTGGATGAAATTCGAATAAGCACACTCAGGTCTACAAATCACTTGAAAAAATAGGCATTTTTGGCAGGCCTTGACAGAAACCTTGAATGATTAATATGAAAGCATTTATCCTCTGGTATGAAGACCTAATGTGCTTGAATAGAAACACAGTGTTCATAGCTCTATTCTTGAGAGATATGGGCAAAATGTATTAACTACAACCTGGACAAACATTAAACAACAGACTACAAAATATGTGATAATAAATATAGTCTATACCTAATTAGAAATGTGTATTTTGAACATACTGTACATCTTAATTTAGTGTTGTTTGCCTGTTTGATGCATCTCTACTGACTGGAACCATAATCTGACCCCCAATACTAAATATCTATAGAGTGCTTTTCACTCTGCCTTATCATCTGAAACTCAATAGACTGTATAGTGACTGTCATAGTGCAAACTCTGTGTTGGAGTACACACAATTACTCCTCAGTCTGTGTAGCTAAGTGCCCTACAGCCCTGAACTCTTAATTAAATGGTTAAACAAAACCTTCCTGAAACCTGAAAAAGGTCTGTGATCTTGGGGCATGTAAAAGTAGTCGAGCCAGAGGAATGACTAATGCTAATGTCCTGTGCACAATGCTGTGACACACAAATGGTCTTGGAATTAGGCCGATGGAGCGATGTGATCAATTAAATTTTATAAGAGCTTTTAAACACCCCCATCAACCTAAGTAAAAGGTGTGAAATGTTAAAGTAGGGCTATTCTGGGGGGAAATAGTGTTGTAATGGCACCTTTTTCCTGGCTGGATATTAGATCTCTGCCGGAGGAGAGCTCAGTGTGTCAAAGAGGCGAAGCTACTTACATCATAAGTTGGCTTCACGGTTACAAGTGATGACATCCTCACACCGGCTCCAGTGCGAGTTGTAAAATACCTCAAAGGGCAACAGCAGCCAAGAGGTTAGAGAGGGGGGCTTGAGTCCACATGCCTGTTTGAATCTCCAGATCAGCTGGGAAAGTGGGGAAAGTCAATAAGTAACACCCCTCTCCCTCAACAACTACCATCTAGGTGCATTTAGAGGATGGTACTTAACCCCAGACATTTTCAGAGAAGCTGCACAGTGGTCAATAGAGGCAGACTGTGGCTCTACCGGTAATGCCCAAGTGTCAGTGTTACATCAATTTGAAGGACTACAGTGTTTAAAAAATGAGGATGTGCATTCTGCAATAGTCCACCAGATAGATAAGGGTCCAAAAAATGAAAGACTGTATTTCAGTTACATGCTCCTGAACTACTGTCCACTTCAGGCTATGACAGTCCACTACAACAAGCTATTATGATAAACAATGTAGGTTATTCTTCTACTTTCACGCTCATTTCAACCCACTTCTTTCTCTAAAGAGAACAGATAACGATCAAGAACAAGACACAACAGCTCATAAATGAGCAGTTCTAGGTAATCTGTAGCCTAAACTTACAGGAGTTAGAGCACAGGCCATAAGGTCTGGACGACTTGGGGTGGGTAAAGTGAATGAGCAATGCTATAACTGCCATCAAGTTACCCTTGAGCAAGGCACAGAAGCCCCAGATGCTCCAGCAGTACTGCTGAGTAACACTAAATGCTTGTGGTTTTGGGCAGCTTCCAGGAGTGAATGCATGTAAATATAGGAATGTGATGCAGTGCAGGGCCGGAAAAAAAGCATAGTCAGCAAAATCCCTTCCTGGATACATACATGTTTAAAAAAAACATTAACATGCAAAATACATTTTCTTTAGAACAGGGAATTGTGGACAAGCATATTTTAAAAGGAAAAAGCGATTCCCACCATGTACATGATGAGTGAATATGAGGAGCAAATTTGCACTTAAGTCATATTACTTTTGTCTTTTATTGCACGAAAGCATACATCTTTTAATGAATATGCATGAGCAAAATACTTCATGCATTCACACACAACAAAACAAAACTCCCAATTTACTTAACATTTTGTTCCCCAGTTAGGCTCTTTATGCAAGGTCATAAAAACAACATGAAAACAAGTGTAACTGATAAATTTATCTGAGCCAACAAAATCTCTGACATGATTGGCCGTTAAGTGCTGTATGTGTGTGGTGTTTTTATAATGGATCTGTGCACAGTGAGCGATGGCCAAGAGAGGCAGGAATGACTAGTTGTCACTGGAGTTGTGGCATTGATCCATCATGCCCCAAGGCTGCTGGGCGTGCTGGTGTGGCAAGTTCCATATGCCACAAAGGGAAGATGGGTCACAAAGAGCACATCTCCCTGCAGCATGCTCAGTGCAAGGACAGCGAACTGGGCTGGGAAACAAAGTGCAAATGATGAATAGCCCCACGGTCTGCATGCTGTTGCAGCTTTCTTTTATCCTCCCTGCACTGGTACACAAGTGATAAATGTTGCACCAATTGTTTGCCCTTAACCATTGTTTCATAAAAGAGGTGCTGCAACATGGTAAAGAATTTATCTGCTGCCAAACTGGATTTGTAAAGAAAATGCATGTGTTGATAATCCCAGCCAGAGATTTAGGTGTACTAGAGAAGCACCTGAGCTGGTAGTTTTTCAATCAATGAGTGGGGCCACAACATTAACACACTGAAACCATGAGAAAACAGAAAAGCTTGATGAAATGGTACATGACAGCCACCTCTTGGCTGATAAGTGCATTGCAAGCAATATTGAAACCCTAATGTCCAACCTCTATTCTTAGTTAATTCCATTATCTACACTTTGCCAGTATGAGCCAATGTCTTCTAAAGTCTTTTAAACTGCATCAACTACACCTGTGGACGATGTTAAAGGTTTATTTCCTCATCAAGATCCAGTGAGGCAGAAGTTGGTAGATGCAGCAGCTGTTTTAGCCCAGTAACCTTGGGTGTAAGCCAGTTACTGGACAGCAAGCTGGCAAACCAGTAAAAAAAATGTTTGAGTCAAGAGGGCTGGCCTCCAATTAACTGCAGGGCAGAGTATGAAAAATCACACCAGACATGAGACAACCTTTTTGCTTTTGCAGTTACTTTATTCACAAATGAGCCTGATCTCAGGTTGTCACTGAACAAACTTGAGAGGTTATGAGACTGATATGTATAGAAAAACCTTTATAAACCACTCTATACACATAATAAAGTTACAATAAAAAAGGACAAAAAATGCTTTCCTCAAAATATAGGCTGTCACAGTATTTTAACCAAAACATTGAAACAAAACTAGAATGAAATATTTATACATTTGACCTTGGCAGTCGTTTACCACTAGCAGCATTTGTTTATTTGATAAAAATTAAGATACTTGTATGTCACTTGCAGAAGTTAAGGGTGAATACATATATGTTACTAGGGCGACTTTTAGAACCAAGTACCACTTTACATTAATAACACACACACACACACACACACACACACACACAAAATAAAAAACAACAAAAACTGTCCTGTTCTCAACAAATATAGAAATATAAAAATAGCTTCATAAATGACAATTTTTATATATTTATAATAATTATAATAACTTTCTAGTCATCACACTACTGGCACATTTTTTCCAGTAAGCCCTGATTAATGCACTAAATCTGAGGGAGACTTGATGGGAACCTGAAATAAGGAGGTTATGAAATACAGCAGATCCAAAACCTCAAAATTAAATTAGCATCACAAAATGTCTAAATAGCAAAACCGAAATCCAAAAGAGAAAACATGCATCAATTTGAAATTGGAAAGTTAAATCTGGTAATAACAAGTTACATAGAAAAGTTGTTAAACTCGAAAACAAGACTATCTGACATTTCTATTTCCCTATTATCTATTTATCTTTCTTTTATCTCTTTTCGTAATTTGCCATTTTCAATTCTGGAATTGTCAACTGCATTTAAGTGTAGAAGCGTGTGCTAAAAAGATCAGAACTGAACTATTCAAAATTTACATTCCACACTTGAAAGAGTGATGGATTTCATGACATCACTGACATCAAACCAACCAG
The DNA here is from genome assembly GCA_900302615.1 of Holocentrus rufus. Lineage (NCBI taxonomy): Eukaryota > Metazoa > Chordata > Actinopteri > Holocentriformes > Holocentridae > Holocentrus > Holocentrus rufus. Next base: position 35,177 of record OMLF01027219.1, read on the forward strand.
AGCACCAACCAACAGCAGATGGACTCATGCTGACGTGCAAATAGAAGAGAAACAAAAGTAAGTAGATGGTTCTAACACCACAAGCTGCCACAAGATGCAGACCATTTTGGTGGTACTATGAAGCAGTGACACACACATTTCATCCCTGAAGTGGTGAAGCACGATCATTTATGGAATTACATAATCATAACAGAGTGTGGTAGACCTTCAAAGGGGGATGAGAGATGAGAAACTCTTCCATGGAAGTTGCCAGCCATGCAGTCTGGTTTCCACGTCTATAAGACAAACAAAGCAATGAGAGAAATGTACCCAACTGTAGCTGTCAAGTTGTTCTTTCTAACCCTCGCCTCTGTAAAACATTAAATAAAATAAAATAACATGACTTACACACACTTTTATGGGTACTCTAGACTGTCACACCTTTCAGTGGCAGATTTCAGCAGTCACCTGTCTGCTGTATGAAGGCCGACAAAAAGTGGTTATTTCTTAAAAAAAGCTTGCCGTTTTTTTTTTTCCCAAACAACTGCTAACTAAACAAAAAAAATGAAGATTGACACTACTGGAAGCTTCAACAGCTACTATTGAGAGCTGTCAAGCAACCTAAAAGGAAAACGATACAAAAGGAACAATTCACTGTTTTTCGAAACAGGCCTGCACTTACAAAGAATATGGTAACATGAATAGCAAAGGCACAAGACAAAAACAGGATACTGCTTGAAGCTTAGATATTATGAAATGTGCCCATGCATTTTATGTAAGCAGCCCGAGCATTCCATCCAGCTGTGTTATGGATATATGGTGTCAGATACTGTGGTTCATAAAGAAGCTCTTTTGATCACATTTAAAAGGCCATGTTCTATTATAACAAGAAAAAGTCATGTTGCATATATGAAAGGGATCTGAGAACCTTCATTTAAATTATGAAATATATAGTTCAATGATTTACTTCATCAGTCGGAGTCACTGCTGTCTGAACTGGAGGCACTGGAGCTGCTGCTGCTGCAAGGGTGGGATACAGCTGCATGGGCTTTATCTGGATGGAGGAAAGCAAAGGCAGGAGAGTCTTACTTGTATATTCAGATATGAATATCATATGAACATATGAACACTTAATTAAAGCAGAATTGAACTTTGGTAGAGTGTTGAGTTGTCTAGTTACCTGGACGTGATCTGAGTCCACATGGTGGTGAAATATCCTCATTAGTTGCTCCATGCTCCCCTGGTAACTTCTGCATAGTAACCATGCACCAGGAAGAAATGACCTGATAGTGCTTTCACAAATGTAGTTCAATGGAGAAAAATGGAGGACAGGATTTTTTTTTTTTTTATATTGACATGATCCATTGTTTTTGTGCTAAAGTGTTATTTTGGGACTTCTGCTGCGCTATGGAAGTGAATGGAGAGACAGATACAGTATTTCAGATTAGCAGCTCAGGAGAACACAGAGCAACTAATGAGATATTTCACTAACATGGTCTCAGATCACATCCAGGTAAACTGCAGAACCCAACACCCTGCCAAATTTCAAGTTTGCTTTAAACATCAATTCACACATGCACCACACCTCAGAAATGCAACGTTAGTACAAACATAAGAACACAAAAATGAGCTGATAAAGCAAAAGAAAAAAATAAATGAATAAAAAGCTACACACAGAAGGACTAACCATATGTAAGTCACTATATAGAGGGAGAAAAAGAGAAGCATGATTCAAGTAGGTGCTTGGTTTTAGTAAAAAATACTTTTTGCTCAGCAACAGTCCCCTGTGCACTTCCACCTGGGACCCCTCCTGTGATGGCTCCTTTAAACACTGTAGACACAGGAAGAGTCCCGGTCCTGGGGGCACTGGTAGATCCCTGCTCATTTGATCTGTAGAGCAGTTGGGTTCAATTTTTAACTACATCTTTCAGATGTCTTGTATTACAGCAGAGGGTGTCATCTCTGCCCACTGTGGTGCCTGTTGACAAGAGGAGCTGCCCTAAGACTCCCAGTGACTACAATATCTTCAAATCCATCCCTGCACTTCACCCATTGAGTTTGCATAGTAGGCAAGAGTTTAAATTTTAATGACAGTGTTTTATGCTACTTAATGTAAACAAAGCTTAAGACCTCAAACTCTTTCTTTGAATGCTGTTAAGGGGTTGGTGGTAATCAGCTGCTAGGATCTGAACACCAGAAGTGACCCCAGATGGAAAGTTTTATTGTAATATTAAAAAGCTGGGCACACAAGTACAGACTGTACAGCCCACAGTGCATATGCAGTGATGACATATGGAGCTAATTAATTTGCAGTGTATTTCAATGTGATCTCAGTACTGCAGCTCCCCAGTTGATCAGCTGACGTAATACCTTTTATGAAGAATATAGTAACGTTAGGCCTCTTGGCTTTCTGGTTGATATGAGAGGAAAAAAAAAAACCTTATGTAATGTTGAATTTTACATAGAAACACTGTGGATGATATAAATGATTTATAGCAAAATATCACAGAATATGCTGTTTTACATTCAGCACATGCATATACCACTACAGCAGCCCGTGCTAAACTAATATATGAAGAACCCAGAAGCATCTCCCATCATGTCATGTCATTCCAAATTCATTTGCATATGAGATTACAATTATGGTTATCAGGTAAGAAAAAAAATCTGTAGAAAATAATTTTTATAGAAGTGTGAAAGAGTTTGAGATACCAGGTCATTGTCAAACTTCTGACCTGACTGGAAATTGAAAACCATGGCTTCAAGAACAGCTATGAGGACAGCAGTGCTTCGAACATGTTTTTGATCTGTTTTGATGACACGCATGAGAGTGTGTGTGTGTGTGTGCACCAGGACCAAGATGCTCCCCCTTTATTCAGCCCAGCAATCTCCACCAGACTCATACTGCATGCCACACATGAAGCAGACCTAATATGCACGTCATTTTGCTCAGCTCCATTCTTTGCACGCTTCATGTTTATTCTATTTTCTCTTTCACACATGAGTGAAGCGTGGAAATATTGTCTGCTATGTAAATGTACTAAAGAAATCCTACATGCATTGTCAAAGTGTAATCTATTTATTTGGTTCTATCAATTCATTTCTAGTTCATACAGTCTTTATAAATGCATTATTCACAATGGAGAAATGTAGGTCGACAAGGAAAACAGGATTCCACATGCACCGAATTGAAAAGATAATCGCTCAGTTTACCTTGGGTGCATAGGGCTGAGGCAAAAACTGATTTGACTACAAGAACCCACAGACCAAGCTGAACAGGTTTGAAAAAAAACCTAAAAAAAAAAAATCTGATTGACCTGGAATCTGAGCTAACTGAATATTTTCAGGCTCTGTAGCCTGTTCAGCATGCTGTGCCATTAAGTTTTGTTTTATTGACTATACCAAGCATCTGGACTGAAGCCTGAGAAAATAACTATGCTGTGAGGAGGGAAGATTAATCCGGTGTTACTCTCCTTGTTTTTGTTTTACTGCCAGTGCCACCCCTCACTCTGCCTAAGAACTGCAATTTCCAATGTGAAATCTGAAATGCTATAGTTGCAGTCAGTGCAGATTAAGAAATTATATCCCATGTAGATTCTAAGTAAGGGAAAAGTGGCAGGTTCAAGGTTGCCTGTTTCTCATATTCTCTATTTAAGGAAACACCTCAGTTTGGTCTTACTGTCAAGAAAACAGGGACAAGAGCTGCTTTATCCCCCTGTTGTATTTGGCCTCCTATATGTGGGCAGAGGGAAGAATATGACCATGATTGTTTGCCGATCATGATATCTATGACTGGTGGTGACAGCAGAGGCGATAATACTGATGATGCGTCTTCACTTGATGAGTTTGCCTGAACCTCTGCATCAACACCGAGCACTGGTGAGAAGCTTTTATTGAGCCTGTCAATCTTATCGTCAGCGCACAGTGTTGTTATTAAAATTTGCTGAAAAACCAAGTGATGACGGGGGCAAATGAAACTTTGAAAGCTGTCCAGAACCTCAGTACTTACCTTCAGGTTTCTTTGACTTCTTATATAAACACGATTTGACGTATTGCTCCAGTTCACGAAGAGTGGAGGGCTGAAGCTTCTCAAAGTCAATCTCCAGCTCGTAGGGGTTTGAGTCAGGCAGCGATGGTTCTTTTGCTTGGACGATGCGGACCAAACGGTCCAGCCTTTTCCCAGGTAATCGATACAAGTCCAGGCTGAGCTGCCGCTTCTCGCTGAACGTCATAAGCAAAGATTCATCATCCCAATCACTGCTGCTGGCTCCCTTACACGGTTCCCTGGAGGACAAGACAAAAACTATGAGAAGTGTGTATGGAGTAACGTATGAATACAGAAGCTGTCGGTTATGTAAAATGTTCTACCTGGAGCTGATGTTGTAAGCAGCTCTTTGAATGTTCTTGGTGTTCTCTCTCTGGTTTCTCGCTCTTTTCTTCTTTGGTTTACTCGAACAGGCCTGAGGAAGTGCCACAACTTGTTTAAGTATAGCTTTAGCCGGATGGGTTAGCGTGTATTAGCAATATTTGTTTAACAAACAGAGGGATAAGACCGTTGATAACTCAGCTATTGATTTCCTATGAAAATTCTATGCAGACAGTATGTAGATGTTAATTATCCACCTTTCCTTTACAGCTGGTTCAGTAGATGAAAATAAATATATGCATTTTTTCATAAATCTAAGCAATTCATTACTGTAGAATTTTGTTAATATACAGCAACAAAACCA
>OMLF01027219.1:44965-59165 GCA_900302615.1 Holocentrus rufus
TTTTTTTAATCAATCAATTTTTTTGAAGTATGGAAACTGCAAATTAGTTCACCTGTCATTGTGTGTTAAAAACTGATGTCTCATGCTGCATCACACTTACAAAGATCATTATACCATGGAGAAGACTTTGCAAAATGCAAATGCAAAATCTAACGCAGTGCGTGTTTTTTGTGGCGGGCTATGCGGCCAAAACGTGGCCACTAGTTTTGGGAAAATTACGATACAAGGAAACAAACGTCCCAATTACTCTTCACCTCTGTTTCCTTCTCTTACTCCCTTTCCTCTCTCCTCCTACATAATCGATATAGTGAAAATGGGACGCAGCCAGTGTCTGCCGCACAAGCGGTACTGATGCTTTCTCCCCTACAACATTATGAATACCGATACAAGTGTGTCCCTGCTTACTTGCCGTAACCTATTAGGACACTACGCATGCGCCACCCACTTGGTACCACTACATTCCCCGCCTAAGCTCCTTTTGGGTGCAAGAAAACATAATAGCGTCACTGGATTTACCCTCTTTATGTGCTTATTAAAAGAAGCTAGATGCAATTTCACGCCAGCCCTTACGAAGAGTCACGAAAGTTGACCGAGAAACTGCATTAAACTCTTGTGAGTATTAAATGTGATTGGCAAACTAGCTTATATCTGATTTTTTTATTGTTTGAATGGAGGCCCCCTCCGTGGCAATTCACTCAGTCAGGTTGGCAGCAGCAGCAATGTAATGGGTCCTTCAGTTTACAGTAGGCGACCCTATCGTAAACTAAGTAACCTCGAGCTGTTTGATCCTCTTTATTTTCGACTGCAATACGGAACTAAAGGTAAATCGGTGGAGTAAAATGTCAGTGCTTTTCTCACGACGTTTTGACTTCTCAGTTAAGGGTTTTAGTTTCGCCCTTTGTTCGATGTTTTCCCCCACGTTTTTATCTTAAATAATCCTTTAAGGGTTTACCATAACGTCATGTTTCAACTCAGTGATGTCACTTTTTTCTTTAATTGCGTAAATACCACCTTTCTAAAATACAAGCTCTTTAGCACAGTTAGACCCGAATAAGGACAAGGAAGCTAGATATTAGACTAGATATCGGCTTTTTTCATGTCTGTTTCATCATGTATTTTTTTGATCGCTAGCTAGCTAATAATGGACTAATTTCCATAATAAATGTCACATTTTCCATGACCGGCAAAAATATAACAGCTGAAAATCTTTACTTACTCTCTCATTGAAATCTGAGTGTAATAGCAATATTATATATACGTTATATCTATATGTGTGTGTATGTGTGTACATATACACACAAAAGTTTGTTTATAGACCCCTCACAGAAATTAACAAATTATTATTCACTAGCTAACAACTATGCTAGCTATGTGTAATTACAGTGGCATCTCTGAAAATACCTAATTGTGTTAATGTAATGACACATGCTTCTTCAACTCTTTGAGTCAGCCATTAAGTTGAGTTAAAAAAAATATTGTATGTTTTGTAACTTATGAAGAATTTCTCTCTTTTTTTATTCACAGTTTCATTCTGGTTCTAGGAGGTGCACAATTGAAACCCATTTCCTAACCATGGCAACAGAAGATAAGAAACCAGAAACGGATACAAAACCTCCCATTGTATCATCAGCATCTGCTAGTCAGAGCAAGGTATGGATTTTTTTTTTTAAACTCTTTAGTGTCCCACATTTTCCTCCTCTCAGCTGTGTCTGCAAGCAATCCCCTCACCATGTTACTACGGTTGGTTTGAGCTGGCTGATAGCAAGCTTTGGTGCCAGTAGAGTTGCAGCAATACACAGAGTCGCATAGCAATGTAGAAATATGATTGGCTGCTGGGAAACAATGGCGCACAAAAGGTGCCAATTTGAGTGGCAAGTGTTCCACTGCCGAACTTGTATGCATTGAGAAATGAAGTGTGACTGTGACTAATATCAACTGAAATTCTTCCAGCAATAGAGAATGAATTGGCTTGTCGCATGAATTTTATGACATGGTGAAATTTTATATGCACAATTAGGTAACATTACATGTCTGCACTGTAACAGTACACATATTAGCATGTATGGCCCTTAATTGTAATCACATTCCTGATTCTGTAATGGAGCTCTCTTAAAAGTTATTGAGCTGCACAGCACCATAATACATTTTCCCTGTGATAGTTGCAGGCCAGGACAGGAATCTGGTTGCTGTAGAAACTGTGTAAATGCTACTTAACTTGCACAATTTAGTAAACCTCTTTTGGGGAAATAGATTATCAAAAATCATATGCAAGCTGGATTGACAAGTTGTAAAATCTGTTTTTTTTTCCTTTCTTTCTTGTTCTTTGCAGTCTGCACCAGCCAAGCCCAACTACAGCCTGAAATTTACATTGGCAGGCCACACTAAAGCCGTCTCCTCGGTCAAATTCAGCCCTAGTGGAGAATGGCTTGCCAGCTCATGTGAGTTCACCTCTCATTACACTAACTTATGAGGGAAAGATAAATTGAATCTAAATTGTAATATATATACATCTATGAATTATCTGTAAACTACTGTGAACTTCATTTATCTGCAAAACTATCCACTGATGTGTTAAATGAGGAATAAAAAACATTTGTGCTGCTCACAGAAGGCTCTATGCATCAATAGTAAGAACTGGCATTGTACCTACGTAACACTTAATGCATATTTGTGTTGTCATGAATGCCATGACCACTCATGTTCATGGGTACCTTTGTATTTTTCCATAACACAGTGTCAAAATTTTGTCATTGCAGCTGCTGATAAACTCATCAAAATCTGGGGAGCATACGATGGAAAGTTTGAGAAAACCATATCTGGACACAAACTTGTGAGTTTCAGTTGATTGTATCCCACCTGTACTGCATACTGTTTTTGTTTGAGGTTGAGCAGAACATGTTAAAAATGTTTGTGAAAATGTGTTTTCCTATAGTGACTAGTTATTGGCATGTTTGATACAGGATCAGACCCAAAAAAGACTATCAAATGAATAATAAATAACAATCGATAATCTGAGCCAAGAAAAGTACAAAAAATTTTCATCATTTCAAAACAGTTTATTTCTAGTGCATTACAAGTTTCAGGCTCAGTTTCACATCTCACAGTGGGCACACAGACAACAACAACCACACAGTATGCTGACAAAATCACAGCTGACTAACAGCAACATAACAGTCATGAGTGCTTAACCGCTACACAGCACAAACATACATTCATCACAAACTTCATGTAATAAATGTGAATATGTACTTGTACTCTGATGCAATAGATTAGATTAGATTAAACTTTATTGTCATTGCACAAAGTACAACTACTAAGACAAAGAAATGCAGTACAATACAGAACACCCCTCTGTGCCTGTGATATGTTACTTGTACTACAGTATAGAAACAACACTAAATATAAATACAAAAAGTCAAACACAATAAAAAATAAGCCTGGGGCACACACATACAGCATGAACAGGAAATCATGCAGCAGAAGCAGGCTTTCAGGCAAAAATAAACTTAACACCAGTTGTCAGATAGTACGATGTTTCTAACTATTTGACATCAATTTGCAGGGCATATCTGATGTGGCCTGGTCCTCTGATTCCAACCTCCTGGTGTCCGCATCAGACGACAAAACCCTCAAGATCTGGGACGTCAGCTCGGTAGGACAACAGAGGATGTTTGGCAGAAATGAGCTAAAATGATGATAGTCTCAGTTTTGTCTTGGAGCAAAGATCTACAGGCCTGTGTTGCCTATATTTAAAGCATTTTGGAGACACACAATTTCTAGGGGCGTGGCATTTGTTAATGATGACCTGATTTAAAATCACAGTTTGTGAATGAGTACTTTCAGGATATTTTTTTTTGTTTTGCAAGGGCAGTGCTTTGTGAGCTCATGCAGTCTGCTAAAGGGCATCCTACCACTGCCCAACTAACTTAAAAATTAGTGCAAGTACCAAGAGTGTTACTGGCAATGCCCCACTTAAAGAAAGACTTTATGTTATTATTCATTCATGCAGTATGAAAATGAAATGCACATATTCTATCGGATTCATATCTGTGGTTTCTGAGATTAAATTTTTATCATGATGGTAGCTGGGGAGTTATACCCAGCATAAAAATACCCAATAATAATGCACTCAAAGTGTAGTTATGCTTTGAAAGAATGTTTTTTTTTTTTCAGTATTGACGCCATCGCTCTCTCATTGTGATCATGTTCAATTCAAATTGTCTTTTTTTGAATACAGGGAAAATGCTTAAAAACTCTGAAGGGTCACAGCAACTACGTCTTCTGCTGCAACTTCAACCCCCAGTCCAACCTCATCGTGTCAGGATCGGTGAGTAAAAAAAAAAAAATGTTGACAACCAGCAAACCTTAGATGTAAAACTTAGTGATACAAGAGAATAATGTAGCTATGTTCAGCTTATTTAACATCATTATAGGTCTTTCTATGTGCCTTCTTTTCCAGTGTTAAAAAGTTGATAATATTGTTGTTTGTGCTTCTAGTTTGATGAAAGCGTAAGGATATGGGATGTCAAGACTGGGAAGTGTTTGAAAACATTGCCAGCCCACTCTGACCCTGTCTCTGCTGTAAGTATTTTCTCTTTTGAAGAAATATTTTGCTCTACCACCATTCCTTTCTAACTAGGATGTGAAACCAGTAATGTTATGGATTTTTTAAAATTTTGGCTTACAGGTTCATTTCAACAGAGATGGCTCGCTGATTGTGTCCAGTAGCTACGATGGCCTGTGGTGAGTATATATTTCACCCTCTTTCTGCAAGACAGTTCAGTGCAATGAGTTAAATTTTTATATATCAAGATGTATAACTGTTAAGTTATTCAAACAAATGCCAACTTAGCTGTCTTATTTGCAGTTCAGTTTACCCATAAAAAAGTAAGAAGTTACACAAAATATAGTGATTGTGTGACTTGTTATAATTAATACTTTTTGGCCTTGAATGAAAGGAAGTGAAATCAGTGAAAACTTTGAAATCACTTTTCACTCTTGTGCAGTTTGACTCTCCGTATTATTCATGTCAAATTCCTATGCAGCGATGCCAACGACTTTGATTTTTGAGTTGTTTCAGTGATTCTTCAACAAGATGCATCAAACACAAACGCTACAATCACAGTTTCTCTCAAGCCTCGAAGCCAAATTTGAAAAACAAGAAGTATAGGGTATTGAGACAGACATCCTTTTTACAATTTACTACAAGACTTAGAGCAGCCAGAAAGATCGGCTAACAAGATTGCTCCTACATGGATAAAGGCAAACAGGTGGTAACCATGACAGCTAGGGACAGGTCTGACTTTTTTCCACTGCTGTCAGAGCTCACTTTGGTGCTGCTGCTGACTACATCCTTGAAAATTTCCCATCTGTGACCGGAGAATAAAGTGTGCCCTTGCTGCAAAGACCCAAACGAGAGATGGATTTTGAAGCCATTTGTGTTCTGCATGAAGGACCCACTGGTTGTACCCAGATGCAGTTCATCAGGTACTTGGTTGACAAATATGAAGCCTTACTGGCACAAGAATGAGCTGACACGCGCTGGCAGCTGATGTCACAGCTGAACAGGAACTGAGATCCACAAATGCAGGCTGCTGTCAGAAGTCATGATTTTACTCCTCATCATCCCACCCAGTAGAGCCAAAACAGAAAGGATCTTTTCTGTAGTGAGGGAGAATCGAACTGACATCAGGTCAGATGTCTCTGCCAACGACTTGAAGTCTCTCGCCATGAAATATGTGTAGTGCAAGCACCTCGAGGTGCCGTGGGCTTCTTCAGCAGTCAAGAGCTACACTGTCAACTCTGTGAAAGACACAAATGCAGATTAATAAAGGGAACTGTTGTGAGTGTTGAGGACCTAAAAGGCTTGAATGTAAACACTGAACAGCCGTGTTAAATATCCAGTCAGTATAAACACGTCACTTCCACCACTGGCTGTTTCCATTGATTTTATTAGTTTTGAGTACATTCTTTTCCTTCTTGAGATCGATTTTAACACTTTTATAGTACAAGTACTGACAATATCTGACCACTAAGAACAGTTTAAATGACTGATGCAAGGAGTGGTACTGTGTAAAAAAAATTGTTAATTGGCTAATAAAAGAAAAGTATGACATGTAAAGAGAGAGGGCCGTCGTATTTAGAGACTCTATGGAGAGTGGTATGACAGCAGTGTTTTGAGTTATGGATGGTTATGAAGGATGATCGTTTTCCTTGTGCAAGTGACACAAGATTTTGTGTGAAATTGTAAAATGTTCAATTGAAAAACGTGATGTGTCCTTATAAAGGACTGCGTCTCCTGACCTTCAGCCAAACCAGAGACTGTCCCGTTCCCTAGCAACGTTATCTGAAGCTACCCTCCCTTTCTCCTCTGTCTTCCATACAAAAACACTGTATAGTTTTACACCCTGGAGAACTTGCATTTTCTACATTATAGTGCTCTTCTTTTTGTGCACATTTTAAATTTGTTTGCTTCATAAAGCACTAACCTCTGAGTTTGTGCAATATGAATGATTTGTCATTAAAGAGGGTAGCGTCATACTTGTAAAACGTTTCTTCATGCAAACTCTTGTGTTTTGCAAGTAAACCGACCCAAACAGGAGAAACTGATGTTCTGTTTTCCTATTAGCATGCAAGTGTCACTTGGTTTAAATTGCACTATTTGTATGCCATGGTGAACACTACATATTTTGTCAGCACCTAGAAGTTGGCATCGCTGCTTATGTAACCCAGTTTTCAATATACATCTGGCATTTATATTTATCTTCATGGCTCTTGTGAATTTTTTTATGTTTATGAAGCACTTAACACCGTTTTGCAAAATATTAACGAAATACTTTTTTTTCTTAATATTCACAGCCGAATCTGGGACACAGCATCAGGGCAGTGTTTAAAAACACTCATAGGTAAGTTTGTCCAGCTCACTGTTTATACATGTGCATTGTCTGCAAAAAAAATATTCAACCTCCTTGACATAGCAGTGTGAATTCAGAGTAGATGCATCTTTTTATTTCATTTTATTTTATTGGCCAACAATGCAAAACAAATACCTTATAATGACAAAGTGAGAACATGTTTTAACAAATTTTGGCCAATTTACTGTATATAAGACACAGCAGTTCTGTTTAAATCAGTAATTACGCCCTGAGTCTGAACTTTGAGGGACTGCTGGAGCAAAACCACCTCTAGGTCTTCTTGGATACATCTGCTTCCACATGACACATCTGGATTTTGGGATTTTCCTTCCATTCTCCCTTGCAGATTTGCTCAGTCTTGGTCAGGTTGCATGGTGAGCGACCGAGCAGCTCTCTCAAAGTCTTTTCACAAATTTCCCATCAAAGTCCGGCCTTGAACTGAATCACTGACTCTGAGATTCTTGTTGTGTAACATTTCTGGTACTGGCGTGCCTTAGGGGACGGAGTTACATGGACGACGGATTGCACCCACGGTTTTCTGCTTGTTATATTGCTTTGCATTACAGCAGAAAAGTTCAGTTTCTGTCTCATCCCACCGCAGAATCTTTTGCTTCGTGCTTTGCTATCTTTCTGTATATTTTCTGACTGTTGTCCTTTGGGGGAAGATCTCCCATTGCAGCCAAAAAAACTCAGTAATTCTGTCAGTCATCTTTAAAACTTCTTGCCCAGTTCCTCAGCTTGGTCAGACAGGCTCCAGGAAAAGTCTGAGTGGTTCCTTATGTGCTTCTCCCCCCCCATCAGATAATACACTGCGCTATAAGACTCCTTGTAATCCTTGTAATTTATGGTAAAATATCTGCTCTGACATGCACTTTCATCTGTGGTATCTCTGTATAGACATATGTTTCACTATAAATCACGTACATCCAATTGAATTGGCCTCAGGCAGACTGCAGTGAGGTCGTGGAGTCATTTTGAGGACAGTGAGAGGAATTTTGATGCGCATTTCTGCAATTTTGAGTGTCACGACCAAGGCGGTGAATACTCTCCAGCTCAAAACACTTCATGTTTTCAAGTTTAATTTGTTAAAGATTATGAATAAAATGCATTAATTATTCATGGTTACTGTATGTATATCTGCGAGAGAAAAAAATAGGAATTTAATTTATTTTGAATTCAGGCTGTAACACAAAATGCAGCAAAGTGTCAAGGAGGGTTGAATACTTTCTGAAGGCTCTGTGTGCAACAACTGTACTCAGCATTTAGTTACTACAATAATAATCGTTTGTCGTGCTTATTTCTTCCCCATCTTCTTGTTTTTGTTAGATGATGATAATCCACCTGTGTCATTTGTGAAGTTTTCACCCAACGGCAAATACATCCTCGCTGCTACACTGGATAAGTGAGTATTTCCTGCAGCGGAGTGAGCTCATTACTCCACCCAGTTTTTATCAAGTGTTCATAAATTTGTTGTTTTAGCTGCCTTCACCAGCAGAGGGCAGCAGGACACTCTGATCATCTTGCTTCATCTGTAATTTTATATTGGTGGAAAGTATGCAGAGGGTAGTCATAGTCCTGTAATTGTGTTTATCTTTATTTTTCAGCACTTTGAAGCTGTGGGACTACAGCAAAGGAAAGGTAAGCATGTTTTACTATGATTAATACATCACTATATTATTTTTGAGTTATATTTTCTGAGGCACAAAAAATCATCTTGCAGATTGTATTCAGTCTTAAAATCTCATTTTTGTAACACTTTTTCCACTGGGATGATACAATCTCACATGTTCAGTGACGTTTCACATATTTCATGTCTTGTCTTTTAATCACCTGATTAAAATATTTTTTAATACACATCTTCTCAACCTTTTATCGCTCATTTCTCTTCTCAGTGCTTGAAGACGTACACTGGCCATAAAAATGAGAAGTACTGCATATTTGCAAATTTCTCGGTCACAGGTGGAAAGGTAAGGGCGCTCACATGAGCATTAGAAGTCTTTGATATGCAAGATGTCTGTCCTCTTTTTCATTTCGGTGCCACCAGTCATATTCTAAGCCCCTTGACATTTCTCAAGGGGCTTGTGGCGTTTGTGTTTATTGAATGTTTTGGTTTATTTCCAGTCATTTGTAAATGCTATTGCTTTTAATCCCCAAAGATAATAACAGTCGGGTCTGCTTTCTTCCAGTGGATTGTGTCGGGCTCAGAGGACAACATGGTTTACATCTGGAACCTGCAGACCAAAGAGATTGTGCAGAAACTCCAGGGCCACACAGGTACAGGAGAGATGCAAATGCAACACTAACTCACATCCTCAAATATTCACTTGCTTCTAACTCCATTTCCTTTGTTTTGAGAAAAATCTTTGACCTTATGATTATATTTTGAGGAACAATTGCACAGCTTGTTTTGCGGAAATGCAGAAATTTCTAGACACAAATTGAAACTGCATTGGAATCAAGTACAATCTGTTGTGATTGATGTAAATAAATAAAATCATGTATTGCACAGTGATTATAATGTGCTTATTATGCTTCATTATTCTGAATAAACAACACATTGAATACATATCAGCATGGTTTTGGGGTCAAAATGAACCCAAATCTTTATTCTGCTCTTCTTCATACTATTATTAGTAATAATATTATTCCAGTATGAAACTTTCATTTGCGGTGCATTAGTGCTGATGTCTCACTGTTCCTCTCCTCCCTTCTTTCCAGACGTGGTTATTTCTACCGCCTGCCACCCTACAGAGAACATCATCGCGTCTGCAGCATTAGAAAATGACAAAACCATCAAACTGTGGAGAAGCGACTGCTAAGCCCCTCTGATCTTTCGGTCCATATTTTTTTGTTTTTTTTATTATTTTGTATTCATTTTTGTACGTATTGCTGTAAGAAAAGATGAGTTTTATATGACAGATGGGTGCAGAGCGCTTTCAGGTGACGATCCTCGGCAAGTAGAACGAAATGAGTCAAGACTTCTCACCGTCAGCGAGTCACTTCTGCATCGGACCTGTGCCCTTCACAACATCATTTGTACCTTTCTTTAAATATATGAATCACCCTTTAAGAAAATGGGTGATTGATGCTCAAATTCAGTTGTTTAAGTGATCACCTTTCTGAAGTGCTGACACTGAGTCCCAGTGTCTTGGTGCTCCAGTGTTTTTTTAACACTGCATCATTTCTGACCTCATGGTTTAAAAAGCAGCTCCCTTTATGTGCTCTTGTATTATTTTTTTTTTAAATTGGTGTTTGGCTTTTGTACAATTTTCACTTTTTTAATCTTCATTTGTTAAAGTACCAGTGCAGTATGTATATGGAGTATAATGACTTTGAGGGGCGCGGGGTACAGCATCCAGCTTTATAAATAAAAGCGACGAGGATCCTCCTTGTTCTATTTTGTTTTTGATGTATTTATTCCTGTGGTATCCTGTCCTTTTTTTGTTTGGTCTTCGCGTCAAGTCCGAAGTCATAACAGCATTGCCTTGCTCTGAATCCACATCCGCTCCTTCTCAAGATATATACTCTTGTTTTTGTATAGCACAGTGATGATTTATAGGTTGAGACAGATTAGCAGGGATTTGACTGTAGTGTGGATGTGGGGAAGTAAACCAACAAAGCCAAAAACTGGTCAGGAAGATAAATCTGCCTGTCCCAATAAGATGATGGATTATGGTTCAGAGGGTAGTTTGCCTGTAGGAAGTAGAACGAAATTGAGTTAACATGGTTATGAACTGAGTTATAATCTTATTGGAATATTGAATTTTGAGACCCTTTCTGTTCTTAAGGCGCTCCTAACTTTGTCTCGTTATAGTTCTGTTCAAAACTCCACACTTCAGTGCAGTGACCAAATGCAAGTATTTGGTGTTCTTGATTTTGTACATATGATTATGTTGACATGTATTGTGATTTGTTAGATCAGTAGTGCTTCAGCTCTTTGGTTTTATGTTCAAAAGCTCATAAATCCTCTGCTGAGATGATTTATAAGCGTTTCTGTTTGTGTTTTTTTACTTTTATCTTCTTTTAATAAACCTAAACTTTATGGAATATGCTTGACTTGATAAGAATATTTTTTCTTATATTTTGCACAAGTATTTAAAGTCATGCTTGATAGTCGTTTAACCCTTTAGAGAGATGACAGCTGAGGGGGAGTGCAAAAGGAAACTGGGTTTAAATGACCTCTTCACACAGAAATAAACAGCATCAGTCGAGTTAACTTTAAGTTTTTTAATAACCTTTTTTCTGTCCATGAAAGATAGAACATCAGAACAACCCACAAAGAACAGATGACGAAATTCCATCTCCTTAAAAATAGACAAAAATATAATGAAAGAGGACATTCCCATCTTCTAGCGACAGGTTGAAAAGGGTAAAGTATAGGCGACACAGTTACCACGGTGCCAATGCAAACAGCTCCTCTCACCCCGCCTTTTCAATCTGAAAATCTGATTTTTTTTTTCTTGCCTTTTCAAAATCAACATTTCCACAATGTATACAACAGCCCACAGAAGAAAAGGGGGAAAGAACAGAGTACATAAGCAAGGGATAAAATTACCTTTGTACAAAAATAGATCTTTTTTTTTTTCTTGAACATTTTACTGTCTCTATGCAACAAAGAAAGCAGTGATTGTGTCACAAGCTCAGCTTTTCCTGATTACATTTTTGAACATACAATAGCCAAGCAACACATACATTTTGGAGGGCTTAAAGTCTATTAACCTTTTTTTTTTCTTTTTCTTTTTTTCTTAATCTTTTTTGCTACTTTTTAAGGTCCCATTAATTGCTGAGAGCTGGTTCTTTTGAGTCTAGAGCTGCTGCAATTCTGCTGGTTGAGATTTGCCTTAATAAAAGTCAAGGTCGAATGCAAAAAAATTCTGATTTTTTTTTTTTTTTTTTGGAAAAACACCATAAAACTCTGAGTTGAATAACACTTTAAGAGATCTCACCTGGTGTAGAACAGTTTGGTCTGAAAGACTTGTCTCCCTCTTGCGATATTGACTGGAAATACTCAAGGAACAGATTTATAGATATATATTTATAAATATATACACATATACATATAAACAAAATATAGCTTTATGGTATAAAGCATTTATGTAGGTAATCATTCTATCAAGGTGATCCTTTCATTATCTAGTCAAGAAGACCCTTCTCTGTCCATTTCCTACAGGAGAGTGAGCTTGCACAACATCCATTTATGGCTTAAGATACCTGGGGTCACCAATCACAGTAAACTGACAGCTCAATGAGAGGAGACATCAGACTCGAGAACAGGAGGATATTCATTTAAAACATTCCCTCAACGAAGGATGAATACCAGTATGGGAATATGTGTTTCTCTTCATTTTAAGACCAAAGTGGGCCATACATGAAATCTGCAACATTCTTCTAGAAAACAAAAAAAAAAAGAAAGAAAAGCTAAAATCTAGCCTATCTGGTCTTGTAGAAAAATTTTTGAAATTCTGGCAAGAATACAATTTCCCTCTGCCATAGTGCTTAGGTTGAAAACATTTATGAGCAAATTAAAATTTCCTTTTTTTTTTCTTTTTTTTTCGTTATTTGCTTTACAGACAGACAAGTATTATTTTTCCAGAATATAAATACTGTAAACTGAGCTCAAGCTGGCAGTCAATACTGTCACCTGGATAGTTCATAATTACACAGGCCATCTCACTGAAATAAATGAATTGTATAAATCAAAAAAACGAGCCAATAGACCATACTGAGGTTATTGCTACTTATTTTTTTTCAGTCTCAACAAGCACAAACACTGAGGTTTTCTGTCCCACCAAAAGGAATATTAACATTGATGATAACGCCGTGAAAAAAGTGCCACTTTTTTTTTTGTCTGATTAAATACTTGTATAAAATTCAAGTAATGTTGCAGTGCTGCATCTCTTCCACTAGGGGGAAGTCACAGCTCTTCCATAGCCGCCATGTCCCTCACTCCCTCTGGTCCAAACTCCTCCGTCTGAAAGTAAATATTCAAGTCTATCTCACCCTCTGTATGTTGTCGTCAAAGTCTGGTCCTCACTTTCTCTTCCAGTGAGAGGAAAACATCTGAGGATCAGTTTCACAGAGATGGATCTTAAAATACTTAAAATATTTTTTTTTTTTTCCAATGGAGATCTCCAGTGAAGTCGAGGACCAGACTTTTTGCACGTCTGTGAAACTGTCCCTAAAACTTCATGAACAATATGATTTTTTTTTTGACACATGGTTTCATTGTTGGCTTGATAGGAGTCAATACCTCAGACTGGCATCGTTAACATATTTGATAGGCATTTGATCCACCATGGTCGTAAATCTAAAATGTCCTTTAAAACCTGCAAAGATCACATTAGATGAAAATATCCTCTGAGGTGTTTTTTTATTTGATTTTTTTTTTCTTTCTGAAATGAGGCTCCACTGCTTCTTAATGCACTCTCGAAAAAAGAGAGGGAACAGCCATTTGAGCTTCTTCGGTTGCATTTCCAGGTAAGCCCATAATAACTCAAGCACAAATTAATCTGGACGAGATACTGGATAACTGTCTAAGGTATTTACTCCTGTCAAGGAATTATTACAGCAGACCCACATCTCAAAAAAAACACTGGTTTTGTCCTTTACAAGTTATAGCAGACCAGTTTAAGCCATACCATTACTATCAAAATGCAACCGCTCTATGGACAATCTTTGGAAATGCGCTCGATGCATAGTTTTGCAGCAGCTGCAGCATTAAAAGAAAAGAGGGGGGGAGAAAAAAGCAGAATATGGGCATATAGCGTATTTATACATAGCATGGAGATATTTAACATTTCAGTTTGACTTAAATGACACTTGGTTGTCCAGAGAAGTGCAGAGAGAGTGAGAGTGTATCCCTCTGAGGAAGAGCAGGCAAAAAATATTAGGGAGTTCTTGATGAGGCCTCGGCCAAAGTCCGCCCCAGAGGTACATTCACCTCAGCTCTCTGTGAAGGAATCTGACTCCACTGTCATGAGGTTAAGTGCCAAGTAACAAACAAATAAACAAACAATGGCTCTGCTGCAACAACAAGCGCTCCTCCCACGGAACATGGTCGAAGCCTGGCGCTGAGGAAGTGTTGAGAACTGAAGGTCTGAGGGATGGAAACGGAGGTAACTGCACATTGCTGTTGTTTTAAATGAAAAAAAAAAAAGAAAATACCATCAATACTGTATGTGGTTGTAACTTTTCTGTACAGGTAGATATAAGGTGGTTTCTAAAGCTAAGATCCACTGCGTTGAGCAGAGGGATTACTGAGTGTGGAGGTGATAATGGTGTGCTGA
>OMLF01027220.1:3863-23310 GCA_900302615.1 Holocentrus rufus
TGAGCAGGTCTGGGGGGTAAGGAGTTCCTTGAGGTATTGGGGGGCATGTCCGTGAGTGCACTGGTGGGTGAGGAGGGAGACCTTGTACTCAATTCTGAGTGGTACAGGGAGCCAGTGAAGAGATTTCAGAATGGGGGTGATGTGATCGTATTTGCGGTCCCTCATCAGGATCCTGGCAGCACTGTTCTGGATGTACTGCAGACTCTGGATGCTTTTGCCAGAGATCCCGATGAGGAGTGCATTACAGTAGTCCAGCCTGGAGGAGACAAAGGCGTGCACGAGCTTCTCTGTATCTGCCATAGTGAGTGTTGGACGGAGTTTGGTGATGTTCCTGAGGTGGTAGAATGATGTCTTACAGAGGTGGGTGTTATCGTGGAACCGATCGTCATGGAACCGAAGATGAAACCAATCGTTTATACTAAAATAGACTTTAATGACAATAATAATAGAAAACCAATCGATATCAATGATAAACCAACTGATAGCTATAATAAACCCACTGCTGAAGTCCGTGGCCCCCCTGGTACCAGAAAAAGGGCTACAGAATGGGCATTTGCAAATTTATACCTGACAAAGTGGGCTGTCCCACACAGTAGCCACACAGTAGAGAGTTTATGATGATTGGGTAAAGTAGAGGTGGATAACGGGGACAACCAATGAATGACCTCTGGGGGTTTGGGACAGGTACAGATTCAGATGGGGGGAAGGGGGAGAATGCTTTCTTCCAGAGTGTCAAAGGTGAGTTGAGGGTCCATCGTAACACGCAGGTTGGTGACAGATGTGGAAAGGGGGATGTTTTGGCCAGAGAAGGTGATACTGGCGAAGGTGGAAGAGCGGAGCTGATGTGGAGTGCCAACTAGGATGGCTTCTGTCTTGGAACTGTTCTGCTGAAGAAGGTTGAGCTTCATCCACGCCTCTATCTCCTCCAGGCAGGTGGTCAGTGTGGATGTTGGCAGGGGAGCAGAAGAAGTGGGGGTTGTCCTTAAATAGAGCTGTGTGTCATCAGCATAGCAATAGTAGGATATCCCATGCTTGCTGATGAGATTTCCCAGGGGGAGCAGGTAGACTGTGAAGAGGGTGGGGACCAGTACCGAGCCCTGAGGGACACCGCATGTGATGTTGTGGGTGTGCGACCTCGCTTTGCCCAGGGTGACGTGCTCGGTTCTGTCAGTCAAATATGAGGTGAACCAGCTGTGTACGTTTTCTGAGAGCCCAATGGTGTAGTGCAGGCGGTGAAGGAGGATGTTGTGGTCAACTGTGTCAAAGGCAGCTGTTAGATCCAGGAGGATGAGTAGAGATGGAGAACCGGTATCTGCTGCCATCAGGAGGTCATTGGTGTCCCTGACCAAGGCTGTTTCTGTGCTATGGCCAGGGCGGAATCCTGACTGAAACTTCTCAAAAAGGTTATTATGTTTGAGGTGATCCTGAAGTTCTGCTGCAACTGTTTTTTCCAGGATCAGAAATGGAAGATTGGAAATGGGCCTGTAGTTCGAGAGGACTTCTGGATCCAGGGTGGGTTTTTTCAGTAGTGGTCTAATCACAGCAGTTTTTAATGCAGATGGGATATGGCCGGCCAGGAGGGAGTGGTTTATGATCTTGGTGATGAATGGAGAGATGGCAGAGACGTTGGCCTTCAGCAGGGCTGAGGGAAAAGGGTCCAGAGCACAGGTGGTCAGCTTCATTTTTCTGATGATGTCCTCCACCTCCTCCTGTGTGACATCGGAGAAGGAGCAGAGAGGCTGGACAATCTCAGACGGTGGGTCAGCAGTTGGGTGGTGCAGGGCAGCAGTGGTGGAGAGGTGTGAGCAGATATTGTCAACTTTTTGTCTGAAAAAAGTGATATGCATGTTGCAACTCTCCTCGGTGGTCTCAGAGTGGGAGAGTGAAGGGGGTTTGAGAAAGTGATTTATTGTTGAGAAAAGTTGTTTGGAGTTACCAGGGCTGTTGTTGATGATGGTGGAATAAAACCTGGACTGTGCATCCCTCAGAGCTTCTGCATATGCCTTCCTGTGTTCTCTGTATGCCTGTTTGTGAACAGTCAGTCCGCTCAAGGACATGCCCAGCAGCCTTCATCTTTCGCAGTTCGCAAGTGTACCAGGGTGCTGAGCGCGAGAAGGAGACTGACCTGGATGTTAAAGGGGCATGGAGGTCCAGAAGACTGCTCAGGGACTGGTTGTAGGAATCCACTAAGTCAGCACCAGAGAGGAAGTTAGTAGATCCAGAGGAGAGAAGTTGAAGGTCCAGGGCCAGGGCATCCACGTTGATGGTTTTCAGGTTTCTGAATTGGATCTGCCTCTTGGGTTTGGTGTGGGGGCAAGGGAAGGGTAGCTCCATTGACACGGCCTTGTGATCAGACACACCGAGATCATAAACCTATAGGTTGGTGATGGGGGCGGAGTTAGAGATGACCAGGTTGAGTGTATGTCCCCTGGAGTGTGTGGGGACATCAACATGTTGTTGTAGGTTGAGGGAGTCCAGTAGCTGAAGGAAATCAGCAGCGGACTGGCATGAGGGGGTGTCGACATGAATATTTAAATCTTCCAGGATTATGGTATTTGCAGACGTAGTACAGAGATCAGACATTTCCAGGAAAAAAGCAGAATTGGGTTTGGGGGGCCGGTAGATGAGGAGAACAGTCATGGGAAAGGGGGGTTTACATTTAAATGCGCGACACTCACAGGAGGTTGTTGTGGGCAGTGGGATGGGGGACAGCTCCAGGTGGCATTAGAAATCAATATATTATCATTTATCAATATATTATTTTATTTCCAATCATTTTTACAAATACGTCTTTTATTGATTGAGCATAAGCCTATCACTTAGCCTAAAATGTGACCATAAAGTTATATTTATTAGTATTTAACGTAAGCTTATCATTTAAGCAACAATGTGGCCATAACATTTTTTCTAAACAATTTTAAATACTGTTTACATGCTTATGCAGCTAATGCACTGACCGGTTGGAATTTTGCGGAATTGTGAGTGTCTGAACCCCATGACTGACTGATGGTGTTGCAAAATGTGATGGGTGGGTTATTTGGTGATATAGTGTTATTCAACATGCAGCAGCTTACAGTCAAAACTGTACATTCATTAATTAATATAAACACTACATAATTATATTTATAATAATTATATGCATTAATTTGCATTCTTTTTTAAGCCATTATTTTTATAATTAAGTTCAGGTTTATTTAGAGCCCAAAATCATTGTAAACAAAGATTTTGGCTTTACAGGCCCAAGTTTTCAAGAAACAAAATTGGGCAACACCCACAGACTTAACCCTCATAGCGGGCAACAAAAAACTCCCCAATAAACCCAGAGGTAAGGGAATTAAAGGGAAGAAATCTCGGGAAGAGAGAGGGGGCCCCTTCCTGGTCAGCCAGGAGTGCAACAGGTGCCAACCAAGTGGGCAAATTATCACGTGTAAATTAAACAATTAGGTCAAATAAAAAGAACAAAATTGAACAAGATACAAAGTGTAAGGCTACATAGAAGCTAGTTTGCTTATAACAGATGTACAGGACATAGATTGTGAGTTTTATGGAGAACATACTAGCGGAGCTAGTGTGTTCTCTGGGATGACCAGTCATGAAGCCACAGCAACAACCAGGATGAGGGGGGTGAAGGTGGGATGGAGATGGGGGAGATGGGTGATGATGGGTGGGGGCAGTATACCTTGGCGGTAGCCAGACTCACTCACCCAGGCATTCAAACACGCATACAAAGGATGGGGAGGAAGAAGCAAACATTAGGGAGGCAGCTGAGAAAATTTATAAGACTAACAGAGGCATTAGTCATAATGACTAATGACTTGGAAGGTGCAGGAGACGCAGGGCCATGCAGAGGGAGCAGGACTGGGGGCAGTAGGGCAGGAAGCAGAGTCAGGCCAGCAACCTAAAAGCTGAAGACACACGTACTCATACAGAGGAGAAAAGGTTAAGAGCACAAAAAACAACATAGCAACAGGGGAAAAGAAGAAAGGAGAGAGAAACACATCTAAACCGGCAGATGCTAATCTAAACTAAGACAGGACAGTCTGGACAGTGACTGAGCCTCCCTCCATGGTCAAATAGAAGCCAATTTGATCCATAGGCTAAAGAGAAACGATACGTCTTGAGTTTGGTTTCGAACATAGCAAGAGAGTTTGACCCCGTGATTTCTGCAGGTAGAGCATTCCAAAGGAAGGGAGAGTGTTAGGAAAAGGCACAGTAGCTGGCTGACTTCTTTTTAACTCTTGGAACAACTAATAGATCAATACCGTGAGAGCGAAGGGCAAGGGAAGGATTGTAGGGTGAGATAAAATCAGTTAAATAGCTGGTGCGAGGCCATGCCGAATGGATACGGCATGGATACGGAGTCAATGAAGGGACGACAAGAGAGGCATAATGTGGTCAATCTTCCATGTTCTGGTCAGGATTCTGGCAGCAGCATTCTGGACAAGCTGGAGACTTTTAGTACTACAGGCAGGCAGACCAGAGTACAGAACATTACAGTAATCAAAACAAGATGACAAACGCATGGACAATAGTTTCTACATCCACTGTTGTTAACATGGGATGAATTTTGGCAATACCACGGAAATAAAAAAATGCAATTTTGGTTACATTTTTATAGTAGAGTGTGGACAGAGATTGGGGTCAAAAGTCATGCCAAGATATTTAACCTTAAAGTTCTGGGAAATTTAAGTTGTTGAAGTTCATTGTGAAGTTATTAAAATGGTGTTTTCTAGGAGGACTAATAACTAACATTTCAGTCTTGCTTGCGTTAAGCATCAGGAAGTGGACATCCAACTTTTAACAGCACACAGACAAGTCTCAAAGTTGGCTAACTCAGAGCGGTCATTGTGTTTGAGGGGTATGTAGATATGAGCATCGTCAGCATAAAAATGGAAACTTATACTATGGATAATATCGCCCAGAGGGAGCATATAAATGGAGAATAAGAGAAGGCCCAAAACCGACCCCTGAGGAATGCCATAGTCAAGCTTACAGAACTGAGAGGCCACAGTGTTATAAAAGACACTACTTTCTTTCTAAGAGATAAGATTTAAACCAAGAGAGATCAAACTGCGTGTTAATGGTTAACGGCGTGTTAATAAAATGGTGTGATCAACTGTACCAAAAGCTGCACTCAGATCAAGTAGTAGCAGGACAAAGGTAGCACCAAAATCTATGGCTAGTAGAAGATCATTGGTTACCTATTAATCAAAATTAAAGCTGTAACGGGTGTGGTTTGGACCTAAATGCAGTACAATGCAGACCAGGAACAGTTTCTGACTTATTGTTATAACAAAAAACAGGGAGCAGAGCAGGACGAGTAAACCCAGTACACAGTTCGTTCTTTGGGCTGATAGCCCTCACAGTCTTTGAGGCTTTGGCCTGGGGTAGCAATGAGGCCGAACTTGGCCGTGGAAAAACTCTGAGGCCCCAAATCTGTACAGTTCCGTTCCGTTCCTGCCACCCAGAGTAGAGGGAAGGAGCTTATTGTGTTTGTTGTAGTTGAAGCTAGGAGTCTGTAGCCTGAAGAGCCAGTTGATGGTGCAGAGGTGCTGACACAGAGTGAGCAGCAGCGAAGTTGGGGACAGGCAGAGAACTTGAAGCCAGGAGAGCAAACAGAGGAAGCGGAGGTGCCGAGGGGGAGTAGACTGTAGGAGAGCTGGAACCAGGCAGAAGTGTCGAAGCTGGGAAAGCAGAAAGAAGCCAGGGACACTGAGGCAGAGCACGTGGTCAGAGACATGAGGCAGGTAAGTTTACCAGGAGGCAGGCAAGGAGAGCAGGTCGGCAACAGGCGATCAGGCAGGAATAGAGTGCTGGAAAGTCTCGCATGGAAGCGGCATGGAAGAACAATCTGGCAATGACAGGAGCGTTTAGTGGGGCTTATATACCGGACTGATTGGCAATAAGCTGCAGCTGTGCCAACAGGTGATTGGAGGTGGCCTGATGAGGTGGGTGTGGCTGACTGGTGGAATGGAGCAGAGGGAGGGAGAGTGGAAATTTACTGGGAGGCTGAACTGAACTGTGACAAAAGCGTTGACAGCCCTATAAATAAACATACAAAAGGTATGATTACAAGCTATTTGAATGAAATGAGTTCAGCAGTTTTTGAGTATATCATAGTTTTCTGTCGGTAGCCCGGCCAACCTGCCTTGGAAAGACAGAGACTGTCAGTTCCATGGCCCTCTGTCTCTGTCACACACACACACACACACACACACGTTTTGCAAGCTTTTATTTACAGTGTACTTCAAAGTAGCACCATGGTTTTTGAAATCACAGTTTGCACCATCTTAAGTTGGAAGTACAATTTTGAAGGCTGAACTGGAAAATTCAAGCCTGATATACAGTATCTGCCTGCATAAATTATCCTAACGATTTAATTTGCTTGTCATAAAATAAGTGGTTTTAATGGTTTTCAGTGGGACCATTTGGTCAACAAAGGACACACATAACAAAAGCAAATTAAAAATGACCCATTGACTGAAACTATGCTTAAATTACGTAATTTAAGTTACACTCAAATTTGGGAGTTTGGTGAAATTTCATTGCATTTAGATTAACAGCCTGATTTATCGTAGAAAAAAAATTCTGAAAAGGACAAAGGTCCAAGGGATGCATAGAGTTTTAAGAGTCTTGCCCAATTTTTGTGAAAGAGTACTGCATTTGTTTGATATTTTACTAAAGGACTATCAGGACTAGAAGATAATACTGTCTTTTATTACATGTCTTTGCAGATTTCTAAGCACTGCTGACACTTACACCACAATTGGAACAAGTTTTCGCCTTGGTATATCAATTGTAGCACAAATAGGAAGGAAGCCTGCAATGTCATCTGGGAAGTCATAAAAGAAGCCTACATGTCTTATCCAAATAAGGATCTGTGGATGAATACTGTGAGTAGATTCAAAGAATGATGGAACTGCCCTGGATGGGAAGCACATTGTGATCCAGGCACCTCCCAACTCAGGATCACAGATCCACAATTATGAAGGCACCTCAGTATTCTTGCTAGCCCTGGTGGATGCCGACTATAGGTGCCTGGCAGTTGACACTGGAGGTTGTGGCAGCAACAGCGACAGATGCATCTTTGCCAACTCTCATCTTGGCAAGGCCCTCCAGGCAGGTGACCTTGATGTCCAACCACCATCTCCCCTACCTTCTGCACCAGTGTTGGGACCTGTGCCATATGTGGTCAAGGGCCTCCTAATGAAGCCCTACCTCCTTTGGCCCTATCCAGGACCCCACCCTCAAGAGGACATGGGAGTCTTCAATTATCGCCTCTCCAGAACCCGCCCTATGCTGGAGAACTGTTTTGGCATCCTCACCCAACACTGGAGAGTCTATTGAAGACTGCCCTGATGTAGCAAACAGTATTTTGAAGTCCACTTGCATACTCTCCAATTTTCTGCATTCTGCTGAGGGAGGTCAGAATCCAGACGATGGGGAGTTAGGTGAAGACAATAGAGGGAGCATCCTTGCTCCAATCAGGAACCTGCGGGGGAACAGGGCATCGACAGGCCCTGAGAGTGCCACTCCTTCAACTCACCACCCGCACAAGTGCCTTGGCAATATGCAGACACCGCAGTTTTCCTGCCTCAAGCAAGTTGCATTTGCCATGATTAGTTCATTTCATTTTACTGTAGTTTTACAGCACATCAACATATCCAGATATTATAATTTGAAAGGCCCTGTGGTCTCCCTTGACCCAGGGCCTGAGACAGCTGATTTGGTGTTCCACGCATGTCGGCAGCCCTGGTGGCAGGTATTTTGGTGGCATAAAAGTAATAGCCAATATTATGTTTTTTAACAATAGATCCCAGAGGCAGCATATATAATGAAAATAGTACTGGTCCCAATATGGACCCTCGAGCTACACCACTGGTCAGAGGGGCTGACTGAGAAGAATAGTCAGCAATGCTGATGGAAAGCTGACTCAGATAAGATCTAAAGCAATTTAGAGTGGTGCCATGGATACTGACACACTACTCTAGACAGGGAATCAAAATCTCCTGGCCCACTGTATCAAACGCAGCAGGGAGATTGAGTAGAACAAGGACAGTAGGATCACTAGCATCAGTAATGAATAAAAGATCATTAAAAACTCTGAAAAAGGAAGATTCAGTGCTGTGATGTGATTTAAAACCAGATTGAAAAACGTCATAAATGCCATTCTGACTTAAAAAAGACTGCAATTTCTGTAAGACTACTTTCTACATTACCTTAAGTAAAGGTAGTGTAGAGATCTAAAATTTGACAGATCTGTTGGATCCAGATTAGTTTTCTTTATGAGTAGGCATAGTGTTGCATGTTTAAGATACCCCGGGACTGAACCTGTCGCCAGACAGATATTTAAAATCATTAAGATCCAAGGTCCAAATACACCAAAAACCTCTTTGAGGAGGCTGGAAGGAGTGATATCTGAGTTACAGTTCAACTTAGCAACAATTTTCAATAAGGCTAAGACAGAGACAGGCCCTGAAAAAGGTTAAAATTTACGTAAGACATGGGACCAGAAAAAATGTAATTATAGGGATGAGGAGAAGCTGAGATTGTGAGATTAACAGATGAGATATCTGCATCTCTGGGTCAGGGCGGGGCACAAGAGCTTCATGGTGCGATAAAGCAGGTGAAAGTGGTGCAGGTTTTCCATCACGGTGCTGAGCTTGATACTGCTGCAGTGAATAAGGTGGACATCCAGTATGGCTCTTCAGTACAGGGAATGGGAATGGGGAGAAGGCCTTTCCACCACAGACCACTCCAGCCAACGGACATGGTCTGGCACACCAAGGCTGGCCCACAGGGTCTCTGCTGCGCTCTGGGCAAGACAGCATGGCTATAGCAAAGAAATAAATAATTACAAGTGATGAGTAGTGGAGGAAATGGAAAAAGTAAACAGTAAAGAGTGGATCATTGCTTTGTTATGTTTATAATATTTTTATGTCACAGATATGATAATGAAGACTTGTTATTGAAAGATATGTAAACACCTCTCTATGATGAATATGAAAATCTCTTTACTCATTAACATCCAGAAATAACATTGGTAAATGTGATTAAGCACAGCAGTGGTAAGAACAGTATCACCTAGCCAGCTAATGTTTCTTGGGAGCAACTTTAAAAGCAGTTGACAGCCAAAATAAACTACAGTTCTGAAGTCTGGGTAAAAATAAGTAAATGTTGTGATGTACATTTTGCTTTCCAGCATAGGTAGGTAAGTAATGCTACCTCAACGTCTAAGTTAAATGCTGGTAAGTTAAACAAGATTCTCAAAGTCTGGACAGATTAACACTGTAATTTAATGTCAACAGCTGGTAATAAACCTTGATTGTATAAAACTTGTGCAGTAAAACCTCAACAGTAGATAACTGATGAGTCCTACTTTTATTTTGGTGTTCTACATTAACTTACCTTGAGTAGCTGGAACAACCAGGAACAACGCCATGGGCTGCCTAAGGTCCATCGCTCCTGTATGCGGCTGTGATGTTCTTCTAGTGTCGGTTAGCATCATAGGACACTTTTTGAAGTGACAAAATAGTTAAAGATGGTTTGTCCATTAACCCCTCTTCCCTTTCCTTTGTCTCAAATGTTTGCCACATGGAACACAGGCACCAACTTCTGTCTGACTCGCAGCATTTCAGCAATACTCCAATGATGACTTAGTCCATTCCTTGCGGTGTAGCAATTATTTATTTTAAAGAATAAACAAAAAACAATTATGAATGAATGGTTTTAGGCCAAAATAATAAAGCAACTGTGTAGTTGAGCTGCTGAGGTCAATAACGGTGTTCGCCTGGCACCTGCTTCACAACCATGCTGAAGGACACACCCTTTGTGGGAGTCAGTGCACCAGGTGACCTGCAGAGGGCGCACAACTGACAAATAATGATTAGACACTCAAAAAAATACAGGTTGAACAGAAAATCTTCATTATGGCTCTAACACTTTTATTGGTAACGGTTTTGCTCTGCCCGTATACTTTAGCCATGGCCCCTTTAATAACTTACAAGCCGTTTGTTGTAGACTGGTGGGAGGCATCACTGGACTCAGCAGTGGTTCCTTTTTCAGTGATGTGGGTGAGCCCTACTATCTTGTTCCATCAGTTCCACCATCAGTTCATTGGTCCACAAAAATCTATCAGTTTATTTGTCCACAAAGCTGTGCTCACCCTATAACAAGCACAACTTTCTATGTGTAAGACTGAAATTTGCCATGGAGATCAAATGTGTGTGTGTGTGTGCGTGTGTGAGTGTGATGTGTGTGTGTGTGTGAGAGAGAGAGAGAGAGAGAGAGAGAGAGAGAGAGAGAGAGAGAGAGAGAGAATGCATCCAATCCAGATTTGAACCCAGGACGTTGCAGTTTCATAAAATACTCCATAGACCACTGAAGCACCTTCTCTTCCTCCCCAGCTAGGGCAGATTCCAGGCCTGGACACGCCCATCTTCCTCCCCAAAGACCCGCCCCTCACCTGGCTGTTGGCCAAGATCTGGGTCCGTCACTCTGAGTTCCAGGTTTTCCAGCTGCTGTCTCATCTGCTTAGGACTCACTTGGTGGTTGAGGTCTTCTGTGTGGCTACACAAAGACAACTACCTGCTGTACACCCTGTATATAAGGTACAAACACACAAAAGTGATAATATGGATTAACAATTTACTCAGGCCTCAAAATGTGGCCCTTGTCTAAGGCTGGGCGATATATCAATATTAAATTGATATTGTGATATGAGACAATATACTGTATATCGTGTGGGAATTTTCTTAAACTTATTAGAATAGTCTAGTTTGCCTCTAGCTGCTTGTTCATCATATCCACATTACTTTATTGGATTTTTATCAAAAATCATGTGTGTAAATATCTTATGAAAGCACAAATAGTAATCCATACAATATCATCACAATATCAAAATCAAGGTATTTGTTAGGTATTTTTTTAACCCAACCCCAATCCAAACAAGGGTTCCATTTCACAAAACCCTAGGCTATGGTTACAGGCTGTTTTATGGTTGTAAGTTGTGTTGGCAGACATCTTATGAAAAGTGTCGGTTGACATTGAAGTGTTTATGCTCAAACAAAGCATCAGAAGACATCTGTGGCACAAGCTGCCATTTCTGTGGTAACCATTTAAATGATTTTCTTTTGAGGAATGGCTGCTGGCTACCATGATACCTTTGACCTTTGGCAGAGGAAATTTTAAAATTGCTTCTATCAGCATAGGAGGAGGCATAGGAAGAAAACATTGTGCTCTGTGCAGCTGATAAATCAAACAAGTGAGGAACAAGGGATAATTTTCTTACTTTATTTTACACAGAAAAAGATTAAAAGTAACATTACAGATGTAAAAATGTGTTTACAGCATGCTTCTGTTCTGCAGTACATAAAAGACAGAATCACATATCAATACAAAATAAGAACAAACAGTCACAAAACAAAACAGCAATAAAACATACACCACTACGCAGACACTACAAAGGAAGGGTTTGAAGTGAAGTAAGATGTATATGATGTGTATATGATTGAATCAGTGGTTGCAGGTGTGACCTTCCATCAGATAGTGTTTATATGCCTGTTTGAAATGTGTAGTGGAGGTTATTGCTCTAATATAGTATGGGATCCTATTACAGATTTTAGTGTATATATGAAAAAATTCTCTCTGACCATAGTTATTTTTGTACACCGGTACTGCAATAAGTGCTGGTGACACTGATCTAGTGATGCATTCCTATCTTGTGTTGTGTATTGGAAGAAGAGCACTAAGTGTTGCAGGGCAGGTATTGTTTTGGATCTGAAAATCAAATTTAATGGCTAGAGTGTTCATGTTGTTCTGAAAAAATGTCAGAATGTGAAAGTTCAGTGAAGTGGTGAGACAAGGGGGAAAGTTGCCTTGGATCTTATAAGCTCTATTGTAGTCTTGCTATTGGTTCTGTGATTTTCTTTGTGGTGAGAGACCAAATTTGAGAGACAGTAGGATATTGTTGTAAGAATGATTATGTCTGAGGCAGTATGGATGAGATATGATCTTATTTTTTTTATATACATACAATGTCTAGTTGAGCTTCTTTGTTAAATTATGAATGTGGTTTCCATAAGTGAGATGTGAATCAAGGAATAGTCCAAGTTTCTGTGTTGGTTAATGTTTGATTTGCAAAATAGATGGGGTTAGACAAAGACATATGTTTTTGTTAGGCCGCATTTACACTACATGGTTCAAGTGACCCAATTCCGATTTTTTTCTCGAATGTGGCCCAGTTCGTATATGCGTCATGACCGTGTAAGCAGGAAAAAAGCACATGGAATCAGATATCCTCAGGTCCGAATCAGGCTTTGATCATATGTGGATAAAAATCTGATATGAATCAGATATCTGCCAATGTGGCTGCAGTGTAAGCAGACAAATCAGATATACCTTGTCATTGCAAGTCGTACATCATCAAAAATCTGTAGATCGAGGACGTATATGTATACGGCTCCCAATGCAAGCCACCAAACCGCAGCCAAAACAAGCTGGTGGGATCGCCCAGTGAAAGGTTGTATCCTCTCTGGGGAGCCTTGGAGTTAAGTGGTCACAAAGCATCGTTTATGTCTCTGTCCGCATCCTAAAATTACTAACCCGCTATTCTTGATCAAACGTAGGAACAATGTGCCACCATATTTCACTGTGTACCAATGTGCCAGCTCGGATGGCACCATAAGCTCAGGCTGCAATGAGGGCTCTTCTTTTTCTTTCTTCTTTTTCTTTTCTTTTTCTTTACCTGTACGAAGCCCCCCTGTACGGAGCCCCCTTGCGGTCAGATGAGAAAAATAAAAGATCCATGTGTAAATTTGTACTCTCAGTTTAGAAATCTGTGCGCACGGTTTATAAACCGTGCTCTCAGATTCATAATCTGTGCTCATGGATTTGTAAACTGTGCCCTCGGATTTGCAATCCGTGTGACTTGCAATCCGTGTACACGGATTGCAAATCCGAGAGTACAGATTTACACATGGATCTTTTTTTTTTCTCAACTGACCCCAGGGGGGCTCCGTAGTACCTGCATATAGTCGTTTACTTGCATTTTTGGTGTTTGTGCATGCGGGTTGTTTGAGGTGTTAAGTATGTGTAAGCATAGTTATATCAGATATGTGTCACTTGAAAGTAGGTGTAAATAGACCGTCGAAGAAATCAGATATAGGCACTTGGAATTGGCCATTAAGATCTGCAGTGTGAATGCAGCCTAAGACAAATGAGAGAAAATATTGAGGAGCAGTACTTTCGCTGCTTTTGGATTTACAGAGATTGCATGTAGGGATCCTGACCAATCTGGGTCAGGATCAGCCACTATTTGGCCATTGTGTCTGGCCCTTCACATTCTGGGTGGGAAGAAATTGTGAGGCACCTTGAGCAAACCTGAGGTAATTCATAGCAACTTTTTAGCTACAGCAACATACCCCCCGTTTGACACATGGCTAAGCCATGTGACAACTTAAAGGTCTACTCAGTCATTTGTAGACAAAAAAAATAAATAAATAAAAATGAATAATTACATTAATAAATATGTTTAAAATTATGTACACTTGCAGATGAGGAGTCAAATTGCTTTATATGACGAAAAGGAGCTATTTTATTCATATTTTGTGATACATGCCGCGGGCCGCGACTACATGGAGGCCTCCATGTGTAAAACAACTAACTAACGTCCACAGAAGAAGACGAGCTTCATGACCATTGGCTGGAGCTGCTGCCGTGTATCCTGCCCGGATTCCCGTGCCTACTTAGTGCTCTTTCCATGTCAGGTGCGCCACATTTCAATCTGGATCTACAAAATAATTGGAGTCCATCATTATGCAGCAGGTTCTGAAGCAGTCGGATCCAAAAAGCGCAAACAGGATGTAGGGAAACAACTCAGAGTCCAGAAAACCTAAAACCGCACGATTAGGGCTTTATAGGGCTGTTTCTGTTTCACCAAGTTCAATTACAGCATTTCCTTTTGATGGCGCTACTCTCAACTTTATTGCTCATTCTTTTAGCATTTCTTTTGACCTAAAAAGAGCTCAGCGCTTCACTGCCAGGGTTTCCTACGACATTGCGTAGGTTAGGGCACAATAGATTTGTAGAGGGCACTGGTGTTTTGACGATTTGGCATTTATTGTCTAAGCATAAATACACTCGCTTAGATTTAACTTCTATCTCTTAAATCATTCATGCCGTTTTTCGTCCATGCTGGTGGGTGTCGCAATAGAGATCAAAAGCAGGGTGCTGCTTTACGCGAAGAAGAGATTTGGGGAAAATTATTTAGTGGAGCTTTAATAGTGATAATAATGACAATTTAACATCATCATCATCATCATCGTCTCATCATTATGCTCTAGCAACACCAAGCCCTCTAATAATGAATAATCTGGAGTAAAACACAGGGAGGTCAAATTAAGCAGTCATTTGAAAAGGTCAAGTGTGTTTTGTTCTCAGTTTATCATGAAATGTGAACAGTTTCAAATAGCAGTCGAAGCAATTGTGTCGCTCTGCCTGTTGTGTGCCTCAGTCGAATTATGATTAAGAACAAGGGATTCAGCCGGTACGATTATTTATCCAACACGAATCAAAACAGCTTATGGTCTTTAGTATCCTCTACATTTGCAAAAGACTATACTGTAATTATTGATTTTGCAAACCAACTCAGGTCTACTCCAAATAAACCCTTTCCTTTTCATTAAATTCATTTCCCTTCATTTTCTTCTTAGAATTCATGCCACTGAAATGTTCCTGTCTTTTAGAACTTTCAGTGTTTTTTTCTGCCTTTTTTTTTTTTGCTTTTTTTTTCTATGCTTTTTCTCTCTGTCTCAGTTTTATGCTTTTGCTCTGTATCTTTTTCCGTCTCCCCTCCCTGTCTCTGTCCTTTCTCTCCTTTCTTTTTCTTTGGCTGCTTTTCATTCTGTTTTCTTTCATTGTTTTTCTTTTCTTTCTCGCCTAGGGACCCCATTTTTTCTCTTCCTCTATTCAGGTTTTCTTTATTCTCCTTTCTGAATAGTTGTGGTACTTTAAGGGGAAGGGGAAGGAGAGGGAGAGGGGAGGGAGGTTAGTTTCAGTCAAAGCTGCAGCACAAAACTTCCTCCCACACCACATGCAGTGTCTCTTGGAATGAGTTTGTCACTGACTTGACGACACACTCCCCCTCCTATGTATACCACCGTGGATGACAACCCTACAGTGAGGGGGTATTAGCCCGGCAGACATCAGGGCTGTGCATGCAATATATTGATGATTGTTCTCTTAAACATCAAGGAGGCATGTTGCAAACAGCCCCTGCGTCCCAGTCCCTGTCCCTGGTTAAGTGGCGCTCGTTCAGTCCTCAGTATCACATGGTGACACATGATGTGGTGGTGCGTTCAACCAGCCACAGCTGTGTGCGAATACGATTATCTCCCAACTGAGGTGCATAGAGGGAAGCATTTGTGCTTCACAAGAACATCTTCATCACTGCAGAGAAATGACAGGCTACCTTACAGGAGGCAGCCCCATGTAGAGGAGCACTACCTACTCAATGGCCTCAGTCTCAGTGGGACTCCACTCAGATAAGCACATCTACGAGTGCACTCCACTACTAAATCAAAAATAATAAAATGATAAACGCCAAGTTGTAAATTTGTTGATGTGGCTGTTAATATGGTAATGAGAAAATAACAGCGCACTATAGGAAAATGCCAATTCGTGACTGTACTCCTTATAGACAAAGCCACACCAACCGGTTAATCTCCGGATATCATGACAGAAATGATTCCTCTTCCTTTATCATAGTGAAAGACTACAGCCTTTGCACCTATGGTTTCTGCCTCAGAGTCACACACATTCTGCCCAGGACAATTTAATGCATGCCTCAATGGCATTGAAAGTGGGTTGGATAAATTGGAAATGATTAAAAATGCAGAATTGACAGGGAAACCGATAAAACTTTCTCTCTATAAGTAAGAACCAAAAACCAGCATGATGGAATGGCAGGCTTGAAGGGGAGAGAAAGGTGAAAGACAGATGAAAGTGAAGAGAGATAAAAGCCGGAGTGAGGAGGGTGTGGGATAAAGCAGGAGGAAGGGAGGCAGAGATGAAAGCAAAATGAGAAAGATAAGAACAGAGTGAGAGAGACAGAGAGGGAAACGGAGGAAGAGATAGATAGTGTACAGAGCAGAGAGAGAGGTAACCATGGAAACAGGAGGAAGGTACAAAAGAAGAGATAGACAAAGGGTTTGATTTAAAAGAATGAAACTTGGACGAAAGAAAAGTAATTCCGACTGAAATTTGTTACCGGGAGGTGGAGGAATAATACAAAAGAGTGACGGCCATAGAGGGACAGTGGCTCTGTCCCCACTGTCTGGTTTAGCCAGTTTGAATGTGGCTGGCTCTAAGCAGCATAAGGCACTCCAGAGACCTCTAGTGTTAATAGGCTTCTGTGGTTCATTGTGGGCCTCACCTTGAGTAAATCTGGGGCCATTTCGCTACGTAGGACACTAGCAAGACCTACGACATCGTGTTTTTTTTTTTTTTTTTCCTCTCTCTCTCTCCTCTCTCTATATGCATGTTGCACAAAGAGTTGTGGCCTGCCCTCATGTATGTATTTACCGACGGGGCCAACCTGGGCGATATTTTATAAGCATACTTTTCCATGAATCACATCGAAGGAAGAGGCTTCAGAGCGACTAAAATAGGATAAAGTATCCTGGTAAATTCCTCTCCCACCTTACTGCAATGAAAAACTGCATTCCTGATAAGAAGATATGAGTTCTCCCTGGTCCTACATTGTGTTTACTGACTTACTGAATGAACTTGAGGTGCATGTTGTATTCTGTGCTGTTGACTATCCTTTCCGTTGGATAAATGCAATGTGCCCGTATATATTAGGATTCATATTTGTATATCTATATAGAGTTACAGACAGACAGAGGGTTTTTATTCTGTGGTTTTTGAGTCTCTTGTGGCTATCCCTCTTTCTCCCTTCCCCCTCTCTGTTTTTCTCTTCTCTCTGTCTTTCTCTTTCGTCCTCTGTCTCTGTTTCTCTCTCACTCACTCCCCCTCCCTCCTCCCTCTTTCTCTTGATCTCTCTCTCCTCTCACTCTCTCTCTACTCACGCTCTCTCTCTCTCCCTCTCTCTCTCTCTCTCTCTCTTGCTCTCCCATGCCCCCCTCTTTTTCTCGCTCTCTCTCCCTTCTCTTTCTCTCTTTCCTTCCATAGCTCTCTGTCTCACTCCCTCGCCCCCCTCTCTGTTCCTTTTATATCCTCCTTGCTGAATGCTCTTCTCCTCTCCTCCCTCAACTCTGTCTTTTCTCCTTTATATTCAGTCTTTTTTTTTTTTCAAGCTCTCCCCACACTCCTTTCTCCAGTGTTGTCTCCAAGCAGAGCTATTTCATTGCTAATATTCTGTCTTTCCATTTAGTACCCCACTACAGAATGGGGAGAGTAATCTTTTATTTAGGCTTTTGGCTCTGGCCATCTCTACATCCTGTCTCACTGTTTTTCTGAGACTGATTTGTTGGGTGAATGAAAGACTTGATTTGTTTTAAATATACAAAAAGAAAAGAAAATAGGCAAACATGGAAAACAGCTGTGTTCAATCAGCAATGCAGAATATCCTCTCGATTCTTGTTTTCATTTTTTTTTTATTTGTTTGTTTGTTTGATGTAGGTTGGCGTGGCGACTGATTCACCTATAGTCCACCTCGCTCTGCCCTTAAAGTGCAGATCATGTATACCTCACATGTAAAGTTGCAGCCCTTCCCCGAATTGCTGTCGGCAAATGAGGCACTAATGATGAAGAAAGCTGTGCTGTGTTGCAGGTTTGTGCTCACCTGTCCGTGTGTCCGTCCACTCTCTCGTTTTTAACTGACCTTAACGGAAGAAGCTGGAGGCTCGCAGATAGGGTGTGGCCGCTTTTATACAGTTTTGCTATATTCCATCTGCGTTGCTCAGATTCAAGCTGTGCGATTGTCTGTTCTGTGCTTATGAAAAAGCCTGCTGTGTGTGTGTGTGTGTGTGTTTGTTTTTTTTCTTTTCTTTTCTTTTTTTTTTTTGTGAACACTTAATTATGGCAGCTAATCATGCTTGAGACTTACTATTATATCAAGAATGCCATGCAGAGGTGAGGCTGATCCGGCGCTGGAAATAACAGAAGGTGTGTGGGCTTCCTTCCTCAGACACAGGTCTGAGACGGATGGCCGGCTAAAATATCAACATCAGTCCAATAACGTAAAGTTCAAAACAGAGAGCAAACTAATTTCTCTCTCCGGGGGTGCAGAGAAATGGATCGTGAAAACATGAAAAGAGAATCCTCACCTGGATTTTTGTGGCTATCCTAACAACCCTATACGGATCCCTACACAGCTTCCAGTTTGCCTGTCAGGCAGAGTGAAAGGATGTTGAATTATAACCGTCACCCAGCACGTCACCCACAGTCACAGCAAACTCTGACTGTATCCAGTCTGTCACTGTGCTAGATGAAGAAACAATACTGACTATGTGAGCTCACCAACCTATAGCGAGAGGAGAGGGATGTATGTATAGGGACTAACCTAAGGGCTGGAAGACTACTGTATTTCTCCGGTATATTGCCATTTTCATTTGTCAGAACGTATGTGTACGCGCATTTGTTTTAACGGAAAAACCTGGGAGTTGTCATCAATGAGTGCTCTACAGTTTTATGATTCATCGAGCCTTTCCCAGGGGTAAAACAGACCGCCGATATCTGAATCTCTCTTCCCTCTCTCTCTCTCTCTCTCTCTCTTTTTCTTTCTCCCTCTTTCTGTCTCTCTCTCTCTCTCTCTCCCCGGCTGGCTCTCTTCCTCCCGCTCTCAATGGAAAGAAAAAATAAAAGTTATAACTTTGACCTATATCACAGAGAGGATGTGACACGGCACTGCATGGCACTCCTCTTATAGATAAAGAGCGCAGAACCAGCCGGTTTTGGAAACATAAAGGGACAAGTTGTTGTAGAAATATGCCTAAGTCACACGGACACCCATGTCAGAAGTGTATTGTTTCAGGGCTCTGGGGGGAACTGAAAGTGTGTTGGTGTCAGTGGTGTGTGTGCTCGTCCCTGATCTCAGACATCAGACGCATGCACACACACACACACACACAAACACACACACACGCAAACACATTTGAAATCCCAGTTGTGGGTTAGTACGCTGCTGAGAGCAGGGCAATGGCTCACTTCCCCCTCTCTTGCTTGTGCATATAGAAACGTGTGGAAAGAAGTAAATGAAATTATACTTTCATTATTCACTGAATTCTATCCTTTTTCTCCCCCCTCACCCCCCCCAACTATTAGTTTACCGTAGCCCTCCACATCCAAATGTAGCCTAAGTAAATGGACAAGCGAGCAGGTTTTTTGCTGTTATGAAGATTCGGGCCTGGAAAAGAGCCAGTGTATTCCTTCCCCAAACTTTTGTTGTCTGTGTCTTTTTCATTTTCCCCATAGGCTAGTTCTGTGT
>OMLF01027224.1:0-10756 GCA_900302615.1 Holocentrus rufus
CGGGAAGCAGCAGTTTGCCAGCAACAGAAACGGAGTCCGTATGCTCCCGCGGCCACACCATCCGAAGTCGAAGCAGCATGTCGGTACAAGACACCGTGGTAGTTGGAAGGAGAGTTGCCTTTTTTGCTAGCAGACCCTCACAGGAGCCCCGCTGTCCTTCCTGCTGTCTGCTGTCTCTCTCACTCCCTTTCACTCCTCTCTCTCGCTCT
The DNA here is from genome assembly GCA_900302615.1 of Holocentrus rufus. Lineage (NCBI taxonomy): Eukaryota > Metazoa > Chordata > Actinopteri > Holocentriformes > Holocentridae > Holocentrus > Holocentrus rufus. The sequence continues at coordinate 210 of OMLF01027224.1, forward strand.
CAAATGCTCTTACAGAGTACACACAAACGTGTAGGATTTTGTCTGTTCATCTTACGGCTGGGCCTCCCCATTGTAGCCAGAACACTTTTACTTCTGAGACACTGCTACGACCCGTTTCATATCAGGTTTTTAGCACTTTAAATGGATGGTAAACAAACATGTAATCTTTCATTAAAATGTTTTTGTCATCTCTGTGTGTAGAGAACATCATGAAACTGCAAGAATCTGATGTTCATTCTGTGGAGAGAGAGGCTTATCAGTTGATTTCTTCTGAGTCAAAAGCTGCTTTTGCATATAAGAGCGGAGCTATCCACACTCCTCGACTTAAAACAACCATTTTACTGATAATTATATCACCAATCTAAAGTTATTTCAGAAGAGGCGAGGGCTAATAAAGCGCATCAGTCTCATATGGAGTTTTAGCTAGCTGTGGCGTGAGATGTGGACTTTGTCACATTAGCTCTACCACTGCAGGCCTCCAAGTGGAAGTTTTTATCAAGTGAGCTGTACAGCAGTGTGAGCTGAAAAAACATTTGCTAACATGTTGTAGCAGCTCTTGTAAGATCTGTAGCTCTTTCAGTTCCAACGAACTGGATAGTTTCACTTTGCTGGACAGTTGAGTTGAGACAGCGTTGTTACCCTACAAGGGCGTTGTTACCCTACAAGGGTAACAACGCTGTTTTTACTGTTTGGTAACTGTTTTTACCATCCTCTTAAGATTTTATAGGAGATAGGGGAAGGGACTACGGTCCTTCATCTGCTATATCTGGGGCTCTGCTGGTCTCTTTTGGACCAAACTTGGGGGATTGATGGATTTTGACACTGTTTGGCCTACTGCAGAACCACCACCAGGCCAGTAGGGCCCCAAGCTTCACGCTCAATATCTTGCACAATCAAATTTGATGAACCTTTGGGGAACCCTTTTACATTGATATCCAGTACCTTGCAAAGTGAAACTGACTGGCCCACCACAGCGCCGCCAACAGACCAAAAAGTCCTCAGTCCGTTGCAGCAGATGACGCGTACAAACCACGGGGGATGTCAGGGTCAGTGTTGACTTGTTCATCACATTATCACGGCCTAAAAAGCGTATTACCATCTACTCGTGATCACGTAACATCACCCAGAACAAAATCAACAAAGCACACTTCCGTCATGTTGTTTTTGTTCCTCTCATTTCCAACCTCCTCCTCTTCATTCAGTATTTAAAAAGTAGTGTCATGTTAATTGCATGACTCCCCAGGAGCACACTGTAGCGTGTCTGTAATGATTTCCACACCACTGGAAACATGTTCCCCTTCATTCCATTGGCACTTTGGTGCCTTTTTGTGGGGTATCACATGTGTTGGATATGCAAGGGTTTTGTTTTAACTAGGCTTAAATGCCATAAAGGATTTTCCTCCTAAAAATATATTAATATTTACGCCCTCACCAGTGCTCAACAATGTGATTTGATTCCCCTCCTTGGGCTTGAAGCAGATACAGTGAGACCAGGCTTGTGCACCGTGAACCTCCACAGTAGCAAGCTGTCCAAAGCAGTGTAACTGCTAACATTAGTGTGAACAAACGGTCAGAGCAGCTTTGTCGTCTTACGCCTAAGGTCATCTACTGCTCCCAGAATCCATATAGCATTGAGTCCATATCCATGGGTCAGAAATGCTAATAGAGTATGAATAATTCCAGTAAAATACATGGTATAAACTGGATCCATCCATCAAGCCAGATCTAATTAACAGATAATGAACTCTCCCTTGGCCTCCTCTTATTTTTGAATCTATAACTGATATGCATTAATAAAGATCTCTGAAGGTCCCGTTGCCTTGGCGTCATTGGCATTTGCAGGCCTTGGTGGGGGCAAATCGATTACTGTCAAGGCATTAGCGAAGGTCTGCAAAGGGCTGAGAAAGGGACCGCGTACGCAGGCCGACATTAGCCACTGCTGGCAGCTGTCCTCTTTTATTCGCGGTGAACGACAGGAGGAAAGAGAGGGCGAGAGAGCTAATATCGAGCATGTAGGCGTTTATTATTAACTGCATGAGTGCTGTAGTCGAACATCTCTTCCTCCTCACTCACTTGTCAGCTGGTGATTTCATTAGTTCATCGGCAAGCCTCTTGATAGTTCTTTGTGCTCTCACATCGGCTTTTGATTCAGGGGAGGTTGTAATACAATGAATTGGTGCTGTTGTTCTTATGTGGCTGCTGCTGCATTCATAGTATTCTCGTGACTCATTTCTGACCGGTGTGGTGCACCACCAAAAGCACAGCTCATTGACTGCGTCTGTTGATAGCAAATGCCTGCTAATTTACTGCAGTAACCTCTTCTTTGCCTACTCAGTTGACCCTGCGGTGATATACTGGAAGTGATGTGCTGTTAGAGCACAGTGTGTACTGAATACGGCTGCTGTGCAAGATTAAAAATCTTGTGTTTTTTTTTTTCATTTTAATATTATTTTTGTCATGCAACTGGGAGACATACCGCAGATTTCACCCTGCATGATCTTGCTGACTTCTGCTGTTCTAATCAACTTGCAGCAATCTGATGAAAGCAGTCTCACGCACCCCATATGCGTCACCACACCCTCAGGTTCAGAGATGTATATGTATGTTATTCTACACACTCACGTGACCTTCCGATGTTTTTCTAATCTCACCTCACGAGACTCAAAGGCACAAGCACAAAGCAATACATCTACATTCACGGACACACACACTCGCTCACTGCAGGTCTGTCTCGCTGTGTCTCCAGGGCAGAGTCGGAGCGTAACCCCTGGGTGGTGCTGACCTCGGCACTGCTGACCCACTGCAAGGGTCCGGAGGTCAAATTTGACCTGGGTCAGCAGGTCGTCACCATGGTCCGATCCCTTTATAACACCAAACACAAGCTCCCTGCACAGGTAAGCATCGCACACGGCTTTATGTGCACCTCTATGTGTGATTTTCTGGTGGGGGAATGTGTGCACGAGTGCATTGCTTAAATCCATTCTCTCTGATATAAAAGTTTTGCAGTCACCCACTAACATCAGCATCTGCAGGAATCAGCAGTAAAGCAGACCGCTAACTTCCTTTGCTCTCAATAATCTGAAAATTAGATCAGATTAAAACTTTCTTGTCCACAAGTGTACAAATTTGTTTTGGGGCTCAGATAAGATAAGAGAAAACTTCATTTGTTCCGACTTAAATCGACTGAGGGTCTACTTTCGTGCTCTGGGGTGAACAGACCCTCGTCTTCAAAAAGTAATTTTGCCCATTTGTAATGACTGATAAAGAGAGTCAGTGACAAGTGGTGAAAACATGTTTCAGGGATCAGTAATGTTGCGGGTTTGACACCGTACTGGGATGTTACTGAAAATTAATATCTTTTATGAAAATGGGATGCTACTTGAAATCATTTTCTACTCCACTGCTATCTCCATTATGATCAAAAATATGTGAGTTAGCTTGTTCACATGGAGTGTAACCTCAATGCAGAGCCACCTTTTTACCCCTGTATCTAATACAGAGGTCTAAAGCTATTAAGCATGTAACCCACAGCAACACGTTAGCATCAGCTCAGCGCCTTTTGCAATGTACTATAGGCGCTAGCTGCTCTTTGATATCTGACGGCCCCTAATGCTATTCATGCCCTGCTGAGCACCATGAAAGTGGTAAGCCTAATGCCATTCTGTATGTCTAGCGCCGGCTGACTGTGATATTAGTTTAGCACTAATGCTATTCAGTGTGAATAGGCTAGTGTCTGCCTGGCTGTCTAATATTAGTGTGGGAGGGGGGATGAGGAGGTGGAGAGGGAGGCCTTTTACTCAGTTCTGAACAGCTTTAATTTGAATCTGCTGGAATGAAACCGCCAGAGCATGGGGGAGTCAGATTGCATTGTGATATCCATATTTTACTGGATAGTACTGCAACGCTGTGTGTCTGTGTGCGCGCCGGTGTGTGTGTGTGTGTGTGTGTGCATGTGTGCGCAGACCTTACAGGCATTATGTGCCTGTGTGTCTGTACAGTATGTGCACATCGATTAACCTTCACTGACTGTTCTTCGCCCACTCTCCTCCCTCTTCCCTTTGTCTCCTCCTCTCCCCTTTTGTTCTCCCTACTTCCCTTCCCCTTTGTCTTCTCTCTCCATCAACTTCTCCCATTCTTCCTTCATGCCACCTTTCCATTCATCTCTCCGTCTCTTCCATCTGCATATTTATCCGCCCCTCCTCCTCCCCCCTTCCTGCTTCCCTGCCTCCTTCCCTCTCCAGTGCATCAGACACATAGCCACGCTGCTCCAAGATCAGCCGAGCCTGAAGCAGCCTGCGCTCAAACTGATGGCTGAGAGCGGAGATGAGGAGCTGCTGCAGCTGACCCTGGATCAGATCAACGGCATGACCGCGGTAGGCATCGCTATTATATTCTGGACTGAACATTTAAGTCCCAAACTTAGAAAACACATAAACTCACAAAATCCCCCTCCAGTAATATAATGGTACATTTTCAATAAATGTGAATCTGCCTGTGAATCATAAGATTACTGTATCTACTAAGTCTGACATTTCTTTAATACCCAACGCAAGTGATGACATCATGTTCAAAAACAGAACATATATCCAGTGTTGACAGGACTCTGTGTGAAGCAGCAGATGGGGAAAAAATTATAATCAAATGATGCAGTTGCACAGGTTATTCATCTATTGAGCAGAAATTCACCGGCCACAGACAACAGCCTATTATAACAACAGAGTAATATTGGAACAATGGAGCAACAACAACATGAAAATGTGGACCTCTGTATTTTTCTGTGTTTCCACAAGTAATCGTGAAATTTTGTCATTAGCCCGTATTGTTAGAGGAGCCCTCGCCTCATCGTTCTTCCACCTTTGTCCCCAACTTGTTTTGGCAGTGCCACTGTCCCTGTCTGGCTAGCAGCCACTGGTGCAATTTACACACATACACACAAACACACACACACACAGAGTTTTTAACCAATGTTTACACCCCGCTGGGTCGACTTCCAGATGACAACACCCAAACAAGGTTGCATCACTTTTTGCCCACAACTCTGCGCGTGTGCTGTGTGTCAAGAATTTTATGCCAGCGGTTACTTGTGTTTTAATTAATTGAGTAAAGGGATATTACACAGACAACCCCTCCATTTTGGACCCTGCAAAAGAAGAAGAGATAATGATAATGTGAGCAACAGCGCAGCAGCCTGCACATCCCTCTTTCCACGAAGAGTGAATGACAACTAACAGCAGTCTGTTAGCCGGTGGGAGAGATAAAACAATGACTTTCTTTGTCTCCGCTCCTCAAAGGGTTTCTCGACACTTGAAATTTCACACCGGATACATGAATGGCTGTTACCTTGCGAACTACTGGGAGGATGACGCTAACGTTAAATTAGCGATCCGTCTAGGCATGTTGTGAAGAAGGAATGGTGTTAAAGTCGCTCAACAGGCGAGCGAAAAATCACACGGACAGATATATATTTAATTTGCGACCTGTCGTGAGGAGAATGACTCAGTTCACTCCATGAAAATCACTTGTGTGTTTTACTGTCAGAGGCAGCAAAACCTGCCTTGAAAAATAATAAACTTGATGGTCAGGTAGAAGCAGGCAGAAATATGTTATTGTACTTGTAAAAAAAAAATACCATTCCTAAGTGCGTATATTCCAAAATCATGTATTCTTTAGAGTTGCATTGCAGAATAACAATATTTTATTAAATTTCCTCATACCACATTATACATAAGTCTACTTGATTGACTGGATCTGAGTTTTAAAGCAGTGATGTGAAACACAAGTGGTGTACAATCTCATCAGCGCTGCAGTGGACCAGAAACAGCCCAGGGCTCTCTCAAATTCATTTACATTGTGAACACAAAGACGGCTGAGTTGATTTGCAGATGGTTCACTTTTTGGTTTCTGTATAAAGAAGCATCTAGTTAAAACATTCTCAGTATATTGATGCATTTTTATATAAGCACCCTGCTATAGCTGCTGCTTCAGCTGGATGATTATCAGGAACACAAAGCAGAAATATGAGTAGCCTGATTCCATTTTGACTCTTTTATGTTTAGGATGAAAAGAAAACATGTCTGTTCAATTTCATTGTTATAGTACTGCTTTATGAATTTTAAATTTGACTTGATAACATGTTCAAAATATGCATTGTTGGTCAACATTAAGAGGAAAACCTATACGTCTCTTTTATCTAATATTTTATTTTTCTGTTTTTTAACTTCACAATCAGACCAATAATCAGGAGAGGGAGAGACAAACACTAGCACAGAGAGAGAACACCAGTATAGCCCTCTTCTCTTTGTATTAAAGCAGTTAGTTATTTTCTTTTTAATAATGTTTGTCGTGTCATATGCAAGTGAAAATAAAATTTAAATTGGTCTCCGTACAAGCCTCTTTTTCTGAGGACTGGCCAGTGCTGACATTGGTTTCCCCGCTTGTCAGAACAAAATTGCTTTCAACTTCCACTTTCTACCCACAATGCACTGTGTTTTGGTATGTTTCCTACAGTTCAGTCCGATTACATTCTCACTTGCAGCGAACCGTGCTGTGGTCAGCTTGGAACCGGACCGAGTCACGACTTTCTAGGCAGGGCTGTGGTTATTTGGTCCACACCGCAGTTTGAATGTCCAAAATCTCCAAAACAACTTGAACACTGCTGATGCAATCAATGATCCCCGCTAAACCAAAACATAAATCATTGCTTTTAAGCTGCTACATTAATTCAGTGCAGCTTACACAGCCAATTAATACATACCATCAATCAAGAGATGGCATGCACACAGGACAGGGGAAGAAAAGATGAGAGGGAGAGCAAAGGGTGGACTATTCAGACAAGATGTCCACGAGGCCTTGATAGAGCGAATTTTTAGACCCTCTCCTCTCTTCTAAGACAAGAACTGGATTTCCCAAAAGAATTTCAAGATAAGCAACAGCATCAATGTAGGTCTGTCAGATACTAGGGGCCTCTCTTTGCTGTTTCCAGATCAGATAGAGTAAGTAATAGTCACCAAGTAGCCGCTCAGACCCAGTGGACCTCCTCTTTTGTCACTGGATCAGATAAGAGAAAGCCACACTATTAAGTGACAAAGCTCCCATTTAATGAAGTTTAAAAGCTCCCTATCTTTACACCTGAACATGCTGCTTTAATCCCACAGAGAAAGGAGAGTGGGATTGGGGGAGAGGCGGGAAGGAGGGTGTTTAGGGCGGGAAAAGAAAGGAAACAGATGTGAGATTTATGTGCGAAGGGAATGTGAGAAATGTAGCAGGTAAACCAAGCGGAGAAGGAATGGATACTGAGAGAGCAGACAGGAAAAGAAAGAAAAAGACAAAGGGAATGTGAGAGGGGGGAAAATAGAAGGTTAAAAAGAGACCGGTTTAGAGAAGACAGAGCAGGGTATCTGCAGAGCGAAGAGGATGCGGGGATGGTGAGATAGATGCAAGGAATATTGGTAAGACAGAAAAGATAAATTAGGGAGACAGAGAGGGAGAGAGGGAGTGCATGAATGGAACAAGAGGGGTAGCGTGTCACACTGCTTTGACAAATAATCTTGCTTTTGCCACCTGAGAGCTGAATGAACAGGGGCATGTTCAGAGCAGCGCAGAACAGTGTTTCTCTAAAGATAACATCAGTGAAGACAGAGAAAAATCGGACTTACATCTAACACTGATAATGTGTGGGTTTGCTTCTCACCGTGGAGCTTTATGCGCTTGGCTGCAAATATTTGTTTGTCTGTGTGTGTGTGTGTGTGTGTGTACCTGCATTCATCTCTGTAAGTGTGAGCATTTCTGTTTGTCTGTGCTTTTATTTGGGTAGGCTTGTGTGTTTTAGAGCTTGATATTGGCCTCATATTTTGAGCCTGACCCAGGTTGAGGAAATTTTGCCTGATCCCGACCCAACCTGCCAGCCAGAGCAAAATGTTGAAATTGACCTGAACAAAGCCTGAGAAAATTCTGTCCAAACCCAACCACCACCAGAGTCGAAATTTTACATCAGGCTGTATCAGTCAAATCAAATCCATCCAAAAACTCAGTCAAAATGAAAATTTTAAATGCCACTTTAACAAATTCTTTCCTCAATCCATGCCTCATGACAAGCTAAAGTAAGTTATAAAATCTAGAACCAGACCACGTCCATATGCTTGCAATTTCTGTCCTGTCCTGAACCCGACTCAGCAGGACCCGATAGGAACAGTCTGGGCAGCCATCTTAAGCTCTAGTGTGTTTGTGAATGTTGTCCGGGTGTATTCGCTTTCATGTTTGTACCCTGTAAATGTCTAGGTTATTTAGTAGGTTCTGAAGCATTGGGTTTGTTTGTGTGTATATGCCTGAGCTAACGTGGCCTTTATAAATACACAATGACATAGGTGCAGCCATGTGTTTACATTGTTGTTGACTGCCTCAGAGTATATTGAATAATTTATTGCTACTGTGGAGAGTCTCTTCTGGCTGGATGGTGTCTCACACATTGTATGACCACATGCAAAATGATTGATTCACAAAACACGCAGAAGCTGTTTTCGTCCTGCTGTTAGCCAGAGCCCAGTGATGACTATCTTAATTCATCTGTATGTCATTTTGTCTGTCCGTTAAACACTGTACTCAATGAAACATACAGTATCTTGAAATCGATAAAGCGGATTGCCATGAAATCTGGTGAGAACATTTATGCTCCATAGAGAATGAACCCTGTCAATTTTTGTAACCTCATCAACCTTCCTCCTTGCGCCACCTCAGTCCGAATATTTGACTTGTACACAAAATATCTTTAAATGTAATACACAGATTGCCATGTAATTTGCTGAGCCTACTCTGCTTCCCATGGAATGAACCTTATCAATTTTGGTGACATTATCACTTGTACATTAAAAACACCTTTAGACCAGAATGTCAAATTTGACATTTTTTGACAAATTTTCACAATCTATTGGGCAGATTGTCATGAAATTCAATGTGTACCCTCTTGCTCCCCAGAGAATGAACCCTGTTAATTCTGACCTTAAACTTCATAACCCTTTTCTCTAGCACCCCCCTCTGACCAAAATACCAAATTTTATCTCAGAATGTAGTGGGCCAATTGCCATAAAATTTGATGAGCACATTCATGCTCCCCAGAGGATGAACCATCTCTGTTTTGGTGACCTCATGACCTTTCCTGTTGTGCCACCCTCAGGCCAAAATCTCAAATTTGCACACAAGATATCTCTAAATTTTCTTTTATCAGATTGCCATATTTGGTTTGTGTATTCATACTCCCTAAAGGAGGATTCATCTTGATTTTGATGAACCCATTACCTTTTGTCTAGCTTCACCCTCAAGCCAACATGTACCAACCCGATCCTCCGATTACTTGCATTCTCTCATCCTTCACCAAACCAGCAGAGCACCAGGAGTGGAGGACCTGCGTAAGTTCACATCTACAGATGGCTTGCACTTGCTCAGTGGATCAGGAGATCTTTATCATGGGAGGATTAGCAAAAAGTCGTAGTTCAGCCAGTCTAAGCCAAGATCCTATAAGTCTGTTGAGCCAGCTAACTATTGATTGAATATTTTTAGTCACTGAATTCAGTTTCCTCAGGCGTTTGGTTTTTAGGTTTGCACCTCTGTCACAGTTCAGCTCATTTCACCATGGTAGACAAATTTTATTTATCACAGAACAGCAAGTAAATGTCAGTCCACCTACAGTACCATTTCACATCCACATTAACAGGCTTACAGAGGCGCGAGGTTGATTTTGCCCAGAACACACCATTTCATATATTGATTCTCAGAGGCACAGGGCTCTCGATTAAGTGTATGCAAATAGCATCCCACTCTCCTGAGTGATTGGCAGGTCTTATCTCCAGTTGTTGCCATAACGGTGTGTGTTTTTCAACACTCTGCTCAGTATCTGATGTCACAGATTACTGTGCACGTTGTTTTCCTCAGTAACACTATATAATGAATTTGTGTTTTTTTCTTCATAGTCAAGATGCCCCTGCGATTATGATTAAAAAAAAAAAAACTTTGAGTGTGAAGATTAGTTTTTAATTAAAATGGTATTATAGGAAACTGCTTGACATAAGAAGTAAATTAGAAAAGGTAATTGGTTTGGCTGAAGTATAAGATATTTGTTTGTTTGCTTCACATGTCTTGCTTGGGTGTTATTTGGTAGCTTAGAAGATATACTGGGCTGAGTTGTAGGAGGAGACCACAGTGGGGGCTGGAGAAAGAAAGTAGGAATAAAAAAGACGAGTGGGAGTGGAGGATGATTTTAAGGGGGAGACGGAAAGGAGCTAGAGACACTGTAGACGCTGTATTGATCATAATGATATAACACAACAGAATGCATCCTTTTATTTCATTTCATTTTGGAGAAACATTTTTTTTTGCATTAAAGTTATTGTCAGACCACATAGGCACCTCCGGTTTCTCCTCTCCTCTTCTCTCCTTTCTAAAACTCCCTCTATCTCCCTAACCCCTCTTCCCAGTGCTTTCTTCTCCCTAATCACCTCCTTTAGCCTTCTCATCCCCTCTCTCTTTCTCTCCCCCCACACCCCCCCTTAACTTTC
>OMLF01027225.1:0-10480 GCA_900302615.1 Holocentrus rufus
AATTTTCTTTTACACAAGGTAAATGGGCACAGAATGCCATTCTACCTTTAAGTGGCTTTGAAGTGACTTTGTCTTTGTATAACTTTTTTAACAACTTTTTGTCCTAACAAGAAATGCCCATTTACACCTTCTGTTGGCAATAAGACGCCACTTATTCTCATTTAACCACAGATCCCAATGTGACAGTTGCCACAGGCAGAGCATTGAAACAGAAAAATGTGTTTCCTCTAATGGGCTTTCACACTTGAGATTGCGGCGTGCGCCGACTAGTCTGATAGTTACGATGGTTGACTCAGTTGAACTGAGAGCAAGTGTGTTTATCTTTATGCTACTTAGGATCCAGCTCACTAGCATTATTTACAATGACCATGTACAGAACTATATTTTCTCAAGAATTCATGTGCTACCCCTTCTCCACTTTTCAAGGTATGCACAAGATTGGGGCATTAATAAACGCCATAAAAATGCTTCCCAAATTAAGTCTTCTTTCTCAACTAAGTCCACAAGAACAATTGAGTTTAATTCTACAGTCTTAAAAGGAAGCACCATTTAAAACAGTTATTGGCAATATACCTTGCATTTCTGTTTATTTTATAGTGGCATATTTTGAGATGTTTTTAGATTTTTAAATTTACATAGATGACTTGACATCACACAAGATATTTCCAGCTCAGCCTCCATGGAATTTAATAGGGAGAAAGCTTAATCTATCTAAAACATTAATGTAAAGGTCTGCTTTTGGTGTCAGTCCCTCTGAATCAATGAGCAAGAGCGTCTTTGTGCACTCCTCATTTTTGTCAAAGTTTAAAACAGTCATACAAAAACTATCACACAAAAGACAGAGATGCCAACTTCTAGTCCCAATAGACCAACATACGATGATCTTTGCAAATCTGTTGTCAGTGGTGGGTGAAATACAAAGACCTCTTTGAAGGCTTTTGTTTGTCATTTGAAGAACTGGGTACACCATTTATTTCCTCTCAAATATCACTTTTCTCAAATGGAAAAATAGATTTTATGTAACAGTGATGACCTTGAAGGGCAATTCTGGCATTTTTGAATGTGGGCTCTATTTTCCCCTCTATGTGGGTCTAAATGGTTAATAGAAACAGTAAGTTTTGGAATTGGTCCTTTATTGAGCGAGAACACTATAACCAGCAGTCACGAAACACAGCTACAACGTGATCCAATGGGGCAACCTCTCTGCGTCAAAGTACGTCCACTAAAAGTGCTTGTTTTGCCACTGACAGGCTCAGATTATTAAACCCACCTTCAAAAATACCGCAATTACCCTTTAAGTCTCTTTATGTGACTTCATGTGAAGTCAATACCTTTGTATATACAAAAAAAAAAAATCTTAAAATTCCTTTTGTGGTATGTTCATGGATGTCTAAACATGGATGTCAACTTATCAACCTTGGACATGTCAAGCATGACCAGAGACAATAATTTAATTCATAATAATCTATTACCACTATCAATCCACTATCAACGCCAGTTAAATCTCAGTCTCTGATGGATGTAAAACACGAATCAGGATTGAATCCAAACACCATGTGTGCAGGAGTTGAGTAAAAGGAGCTTCAGAGTTCAGAAAATTTGTCTTTCTCGGTCACTGCAGTGGCAGGGATCCCAAAACAGTGTGCCGCACTGTTTCATCATGGTTACACACCTTTTCAGCACAAAAAGTGCAAATTTTTCTTTTGGAAGAAAATGAATGTGACCCTGGTAGAGTAGATAGCAGTGGGCGAGCCCTGAACACGGCGTTACTCGTCAGGCCACACACAGCTCACTCTGTCAGCTCTGGGAGGAGTGGCAGGTCCTCGCTGGAGATAATTAAGGCATTAATCAGTTGTCAGACCCCTCGACGACATCCATCCATCACATGGACCCTTAAGCCCCAGCTGAATGTTAATAAGTTGAGGGATGCAACCGGAAGGCAGATAAACTCTTTTGCACACTGCATAGCAACATTGGTTTATTTGGCACCACTGAGTCTGGCAGCATCTGAGAGACGAGGGGCTCATATGGACTGTTTGGGCAGATGCATTGTGGCGCTGGCCAGACTTTCAAAAGAATACATAGCATGCAGCTGTTACATGTGTAAAAAGGCAGGTTCTCATGGTTACCCTGCATTAGTGTTTGCGCTTTGGATCAGATCGCCCTGTACAAGGTGCCTTCCTCATAATTTCTTAATGGGCGTCTGTTTTGGCTGAAGCATCTTTTAAAAGGATGAAACATTTGAAAGACAGAGTTCTGTATTTAATATGGTGGGGCCGGTAAGTTAAGAATGATTCACCAGTGTGTGACTCAGGAAGGATACCATGTGGGAATGCAACTCATGAGAAATTAGCACACATCTGATAACGTTCATGCATTGACCTCGTCACAATGAACTGCAGATCACGATGAACCACAGCAACACCAGAACAGAGTGTTTGTTCAGGACAAAACAACAGAGGGACTGTAAAAACCATGATGGTGATGCTTCTATGTCAGTCCCTTGAATTGTCCACTTTTAAACTGCCTATTTAATCCCAGCTAATTCAATGAACCACGACTGAGTAAAAGTCAAAAAGGTGCTCTGACAAGTTGAGTTTGATAATGGTAGGCCCAGGATATTTTAAATAATAAATGTGCTGAAATTTTCCTCGACTCAGAAAGACAGATGGAGAGCACTTAACGACTTTCTGCACTGTGAGTGAAATTTCACTGCGCATTACGCTAATGGAGTTGTGCTTTCTCTCCCTCTCTCGCTCTCTCCCCACTCCTGCACACAGATGTTTGCAGTTGAATGTAATTATGGTCATTTATTTCCATCGTGGCCAACGAACCAGCATTCGGCGGTGTGGTTTAACCGTTTGCTTTACAACAATTACCGTGCCTCTAAACAAGTACAGTCACCTCGATTGTCATCTTGGCATTTTGTGTTTTCCTGCACCCCTTACCTTCTGACCAAACCGCATGGCCAGAAAAATTTGGGAATCACTAGATCAGGCAACAGTTAGTTTCAGCATTTAACTAATTAAGTTTAGTGATGATTAAAAAATGCTTAGAATCTGCCCTGAAGGTTAAACAAACTGAATAAGGAGTATAGTTAGAGAGGGGTTTTAAGAGCAAGAAGGTTTCAGAAGAAAGGATTAAGGTTTGTGGACCGTCAACAGGTTTAAGAGGGTGAGGAGCTTTCATATGGTGAAGAGGAGGAATAGGATTCAGAGGATGAAGAGGCTGCAGAGTATGAGTGGGTTTCAGACATTGCGGAGAGGAGGAAGAGGAGGAAGAGGTTGCAGAGGGTTAAGAGGCTGGGGAGTTTCAGATGCGGCAGAGATTGCAAGGTTTCGTACGTTTCATAAGCTCAGAAGATGAAAGGGTTGCAGGTGATGAAGAGGTTGCAGGGCGTGAAGAGGTTTTAGACTGGAGGATGAAGAGGTTTTCGAGGATGAAGAGGCTCACACCGCAAAAAACTTCATAAAGGGACAGCCTTGCAAAGCTAGATATGCCATTTCTTTTCAAACTTCTCAAACTGCCTTCATTGTCACGCAAAGGATCAAACCCATGTCCTTTAAAGCTATTTACCGTCCTTGTCAGATACAGTCATTTTCTACCTTAATGGAAGACGGACCCGGCGCTGAAAAGAAAACTGTCTCCTGGTTTATTGTCATTTTGTTCAGATCTCATCTCACTCTCCGATCAATCAATAGCAAAATAACCACTCTTGACAATTCACCAGTCACAATCCACTGCTGATTTGTGCTTTTTGCACAAATTCTAGATGACGTTAAAACAAGTCACTGCCATCTTAAAGCACCTGGTTCACTGGGAGAAGAAAATGAAACAATGGCTTACTCTAAAAGTTCATGCATGAAAATTAAACTTTGGCAATACTTAACAGACCATCTGCAATGTGGACTAATTTCCATGATTGGCCAAACTATCTGTTTACAATTTGATCAACTGCGGCCTCGAGTTTTTACATATCTGCGTAGTTATCCATATTATGTCATCCGAGTGTGTCAATGTCTGTGACTTATTCAGATGCTGTTTATGGTCATAATTAGTCTGGCTTAGAATGGGGGAAACATGTCTAATTCATATGCTTCATAACATCGAATATTTGGCTTCACTGTGTACCTGCTACAGAATAAGATGCTTCATTATAATATGAACAGTGCAGCAAAAGGTTAAACTGTAGATAAATGCCAAAGAAGACTATAACCACAGTCCCCAGGGGCTGCTCCTATCATAATCACCTATTACTGTCAGTCATTATAGGTGTGACATATAAGGACTATTCTCCCTTGGCCATGTGAGCCACTATTGCAATAGATTTCACAGTGCACAGCCCCGCGCGCACACACACACTCGCACACACTGATTGAGTAAAATAACTCCAGCTGTAAGAGTGACTAGAGAGACCTACAGAGTTGCATTTGCATGTCGCTGTGGCAGATTGGTCCTGTCTGAAACTTTGTGAGCCTAAATGTCATCTGGGCTCCTGAGCTGCCTTGATAGCCCGTCTGGTAGATGTGTATTTTCCCCTGTGGGACACCTTGGCTCAGATCCACTGCGTTACATTGGTATCATAGTTATGTGTGTGAACATTACCGCTGTGCAGTATTTCACTGTGTTTTTGTTGTGATGAACGGTCAACAGAACTGGTTTCATTAATCATTGGATTGTGAGCTATGAAACCCGCCATGTCAAATTGATATCGAAAAAGTGATATGGCACCACAATTCAGCTTACAGTTTCCTCATAAATGTGTCATCTACTGCAGCGATGGCACTTGGGTTGACAATTTTCTGAAAATTTCTATAAATTAAAGAGACCACTGAATATGATGCAGAATGGAAATGAGAAACCAAATGATTATGCATGAAAAAGATATGAAACCTTCAAACTTAACCAAGTGCAAAACTTCATATAAAACAGGCAAAAAGCAAGCTGACCATAAGGACTGCTTGGAAAAATAAGTGCATTCATGTTATGTTTTGGGCTGACCTGATGTTTGATGTCTACTTTTAATGCCCAAATATGAAACTACCGGTTCAGAGACATAAACAGCAAGAAGTGATGAGAAAATTAGGCACTTTTAACAATGAACAACATCAAAACATATTTGTGCAGTCGCCATTAAGCTTAAACTCTATCTGGTGTTAAATGGTTATGGTCCTTACAAGCACATCGCTGTTTGTCTTGAAGACAAGCCTGGGCGTGTCCTGAGTAAAGCTGTGCTGGGGTAATTTCCCACCGAGGCCATCTTCGTCTCTCGCCTGGGGGGGGAGAAATAATGGCTTCTTTTTACGAATGGACAAAATAAACAGGTGAACAGAAACAACAAGAAAACTCATAAATGGAAAAGAAACACTGAGAATGATGAAAGGAAACGGTGATTTTGGAATGGGTGAACATGCACTGGGTGGTGGACAAAGCAATCAGTGAGGTTCTCTGAGAGGATTCTGCATGGGTACGTGTGTGTGAGTGTGTGTGTGTGTGTGTGTGTGTGTGTGTGTGTGTATGTGTGTTTACGTCCATGTGTGCATGCATCCATGTGTGTGTATCCATGCATGTACATGGTACAGGAGCCTGCATGACAATTAGAAATGACATTTTAAGTGTCACCCGTGACCGTGTAGCAGCATGTCCATTCTTTCAGATACCCAACAAGGGAAAATAGAGCACATTTTGAATAAAAACAAGTTTGATTAAGGTTGATAAGTGAAAGAAAAAAAAGGGAGCAATCGAAGCTGTGGTTTGCCTATTGAAAACTAGGTGAATCCACATAGATAAGATCTTCTTAAGTCGATCTTTGCATCAGTAAACAGAGTAGCATTATCCCAAAAAATCACCACCCTGCTTCACACTGGTAATGGTTCATTCATAAATGCTAGTTAGCTTATCTAATTTAAGCTAGCAGCTTAACCTCATTCCCTTTCAGAGGTCCCTGAATAGTAAATTATTCAGTCACACTCCTCATGGTGACTTGGCACCTAGCTGATATCATTCAAAGATCAAAAGTTCATTATTCACTTTATTCATTGTGGCCATAATTCATCACATGGGTTGAAATCCTACTGAAGCAACAATGAATCAGATGTGAACAGAGGCACTGGTCTTTGGACAAAAACATCAAAATATACAACAAATTTGTGGCAAAAAAATGAATGAATTAAAAAAAAAGTTTAACAGCAGCTATATGTAACCCACTAAAGACACCTAGCATTAATGTTAGCTGGCTAACACAGCTAATGGAAACACCTAACAGAAACAATTTAACTGTCAAACAAGCCCCAATAAGGATATGAAGCATATTTTAGCCCACAAAGGCTGATACTGATAAGTAAGGGATAATGTATGGCCAGCCGGTTATTATTGCCAAATAAGCCCTGACAGAGTGAAAAAAGACCTTGACATGAAGCAGAGAATTATTACACGGCTTTGTTGAACATTCAGTTCTCGTTGTCCAATGAGATCTGTCATGTCTAAATAACAGACCGCTGTTCCACCTCTGATCATATCACCCTGCAATCAAAAAGCCCGGCCACGTTTGTTGATTTCTAATCAAATTAATTCACCGCACCTTCTGTGAAAATGACGCTACTGGCATCACGTTAATGTCCTCCCTGGAATATTTTTGTCACAGGCTTGTAGAGTACTTTGCAATGAAATCATTTTATAACAGTTATTCAGGGTTTTGATTTGGACCGTCTTGGGTAAGCTGGCTTCAATATCAAAGGATAAATTTGGTCTTTACATTTTTAGTCTAAAAACCAGGTGAGATTGCTTCTGTTTCCATCTGCTTTTCTCTCTTCCAGGTACGGCCTGCCACCCTGAGTATTATGTAAACCAAATACTGCTGCCTTGTGAATGTGTATTGTTATCTGGAAAGGATACAGTGTGTGATTCAGGGAGCAGTTCAGCACTATCCATTTACAATGTGACAGAATGGATCTGTAACTTTGATTTGCCACAAAGTTATGGAAGGGATCAAGGTTGGAGAAAACCAACCAAACATTATGGGTCACGGTCATTTAGAAGCTGGAGTCAGGAGCTGTTAATGTGCAGAATAAATTGTATTAAGAAGACTGGTAAGTGTAGGTTGATAGGCTCATTAGATTAACAATGGTCATTTACTGGTTTCCTACACAACCTCTTTCTCTCTCTCTCTCTCTCTCTCTCTCTCTCTCTCTCTCTCTCACACACACACACACATAAGTACACACACACCAATGCATGTCTCCAAGGTATGAGGACGGACACACAGTCACACGGACACACGGACAGGCAAACACACACACATAAACATACTCATGGATCTTGGCAGGCATTTGAACACACCCAGAAATACACACACACATACACACAAAGATGTGCCACTGTGCCATTATTCTGTCTCCAGTTCTGTGCTGTGACCCTCTGGCCCTATGCCAGTTCATTTACATATTGTACTAATGAGGTGTTGGCACTGTGAACGAGGCGTGAGGGACACACAAGGAACCACACACACACACACACACACAGAAAAGGCAATAGATAGATAGATAGATAGAGAGATAGATAAATAGATAGATAGATAGATGGATGGATGGATAGATAGATAGATAGATTGACAGATAGATAGATAATACATGCATACATCGTGCAAGCTTATAGAACAGCAAATAGAAAATGTAAAATTGTAATGGTAATTGTAATGGTAATATATGTTTTACAACTATTGCAAATATTCTTATTAAATAGTGATAACTATTTTAAATGGCTGCCCTGGGAGCTAAGTGGGCTTGGATTAATGCCACTGATATTTTTGGATCAAAGCTGTTGCTGGGGAATGTTTTATGCCGATATTAAATGTCTTCAGTGGGACACTAAAACTCTCCACTGAAAGCCAGACTAATGAAATTATTATAGGGGTTTTAGCAGCTCCTTAAGGCAGGGAGATGCAGGTTTCACTGCAGGTTTTACACACTGAAAATCCTTAGATGCCACACTGAAACAATTTGTCACCCAATATAAAAAAAAATGCATTAATAAAAACATATTCCTTACCCTCCATCATGTTGGAGGTGGATGACATATTAATTAAAAGTCAATATCATCCTGATAGAGCAAAGCAGTTTAACATGACTTGCAAAACTGTGGATACAAGTTGAGCTCAATGATATCCCCTTTCATACTAATCTATCCTGTCACTCCGCATTGCATGAAACCACACAGAGAGGAAGTGCTGTCAAAAGCAGATTTAAAAAAATATAAATGTTTAACCAAAGTCAATTAACACTTAAGGAAGCCTTAGTCCAACAGGCAAATATGGTCTCAAGGCCATTTGTTGTGTTTTTTTTAAAAGGTGCTTTTCCGTACTGCTGGCTGCACCATGCCAGCACAC
Organism: Holocentrus rufus; assembly: GCA_900302615.1. Taxonomy (NCBI): domain Eukaryota; kingdom Metazoa; phylum Chordata; class Actinopteri; order Holocentriformes; family Holocentridae; genus Holocentrus; species Holocentrus rufus. Next base: position 8,384 of record OMLF01027225.1, read on the forward strand.
TGCAGCTGCCATCCGGTTGAAGTTCCTTATAAGAATGACAGAGCAGGTCGTCGGCCGCCTAGCGCCCCTCTGGCGACTCCAGAGTCCTGAGGGGACGGCTCGCCAGCTGCCACTGTGCAAGCCTCCATCTGGGCACGGATGCAGGCCCAGGTGTGTGTGCCTGTCACCTGCCAACAGAGCTGTGTTTCCCAAAGAAAGATGCTGATAGGCAGGCTTTCCAAATCCAAAGACAAACACAACCAAACGCAGCGGAGCTCAATCCCAAATCCTGAAATGAGGGTGTACAGTACAGCACTGGCAAGACCGAAGTGACAGGCGAGGGAGTATAGTCTTCCAAAAAAACAAGCTGCTCTCTACTTTTAATGTTTTGGAATGCTATCCCCTAAAAAAGCAGTTAATATGTGTTTGCAGCGTGCCATGGAGATGTGTGATAAAACTACTCGCTCTTTATTTCACACATGCAAAGAAATATTGCGGGAGGCCCTGGTCTTTGCAGAAAACAAAGGTTTCTTCAAGGGGTGTTTGGTTAGCGTAGCCGTTATATATATCACACCATAATGATTTAAAAAACTCATTTGATTTGCCTTATAAAAAACTGGCAAATCAAAACAAAGATCATGGGTATTGGTGTCCCAGGGCAAAGCTTTTTTGTTATCACTTGTGTTATAAATGTGCTAAATTTGCACATGATCTGATGTTGCACTCTGTACTGTGGCACTTTTAATCTGCTCTTTTTAGAAATCATTTCTCATCTTGTATGAATAGATAGGCCTGCTTGTGAAATTACTTTTGTTTTTAATGTTTTTTTTTTTTTTTATTAAGTCTTTCATGTGAAACTTGGGTGTCTTACTGTTTTCATTGTATTATTGTGTCTTTGCTGCAAGCCAAATTTATAAAGACAATAAAGAACCTTAGGTTATTTGCATAACCCTGGTTCTCTAAGTAGCACGAGTGAGTGAACGGATTGGAAATGAAGTACGGAACGGAATGAAACGGAACTGACCTGAACTGAACTGAATGGATGAAACAGAACTGAACTGAGAATTCATTGCAGTTCATAAAAAGTTCTTTATTCTGCTGGTTTGGAGTTTTTCCAGCTTTCTAAAAGAGTTCTTTAAGGGGACAAATGGGTCAATATGCAGAACCATTTGAGCATGGTGCAGGTCTGTGGTGAACCTTTCTAAGAAGGTTCTTTATGTCACCAACAAGCGTTGCACTGAGGTATAGTTAAGCCTAGGGACCATTTCATAGGATGATGTAAAGCCCCTTTTGCCAAGAGTATAGGAGCTGAAGCTTATTCTACCTACACTGTAAATCTCTCTATAGGAGCTTCAGCTAAACATCAAAAAATGTCACCTTATGTTTATTGTCAAAAACACCTGCAATATTAAACCTACAGGTATGTTGTTCCTACACAACTCTAAGAGAGTTGCAGAGAGCATTTCCTTGCATAAATTCATCATTACACCACACCTGCATGACACAGTCATGCAATGCACCTGCAATTTTAAAAACAGGGTGCATTCTTCTTCCACCAGAAGTTTATTACACCAAGTTTAGAGCAATGACACGAATGCGTACAAATGTCGTACAAGTTCATGTGGGTGGCATCACTTTTTACCATTGCGACGCCTAGTTAGTTCAAGTTACTTTTTCTCTTTATTTGAGAGGAATGGCTGGCAGCTATGAGATAATCACCTTCCTCTCTGTGCCCTGCAGCTGTGTCAAGCAGGCCTCAAGGCTTCCTAACCACCAGTGAGTCGCAATACGCAGGCACGTAACACACTTCATCACAAAAATCTCCACAAGCAGCAACACTTGCACGCATAGACACATACACACAACACACACGCACGCAAAGACACACACACAGAGCATAAGCATGCATGCAAACACACACTTTTCTCTCATATTCATCTTGCATGTGCGCCCTCCCTGGCAGCCGACGTAGAAGCTAAGGTAAATTGCGGAGTGTGTCAGGGCCGGGGAGGCAACCACGGGGCTGTGTGTAAGGGAGACGTGCGTGTGTTTGAGGTGATGTGACATTTCTGGGCTGACATGAAGCGGCACTCTGCCCCCTCGTGCCTGGAGGGAGCT
>OMLF01027231.1:0-10389 GCA_900302615.1 Holocentrus rufus
CCCTCTCCAGGGTCCTAAATATCCAATACTGTCTATTTATGGCTCTGATTCCACTGTTATTTATCAGTATTTCCTATTCCTCCTTTTGTCATCCTTGTTTTTCTCTGTTTGTTTGATAAAAAAAAGGATGAGTGGTGATTCCCTGTCTTATATTACCCACATTCCACCCCGCCGCCATCTCTGTGCTCAGCACTGATGCAAAACACAGATCTTCATTCCGGTGTATCAGAAAAAATGTTTTCCTGTGCTAGGTGATAATGACTCCAGTATCTAAGGCCAGAGATTATTAGTGGCTGTATGTATCTCAGCTTCTCATTATGCAGTCCCCACATAGGCTACTACGCCCTCTCTGTCGAAGCAACAAGAGATAAGAGAAGCGTCATTATGTACCATGCATATTGCTCGGAAAATGGCTGCGTAAACACGAACGTTTCTTCTGATACATCACCAGCTGTCCGGCCCCCTCAACTATACAGCTCTTTTTCTACTTCATCTTCCACGCAGTACCCACCTCTCTGTCCCTCAGTTTGTTTTCATAGCAGTTACTGTCAGCCAAAAAAAAAAAAAAAAAAACGAAAGAAAAAAGAATCTGCATCCATTTTCTAATGTTGAAAATGTTGTACAAATGTTTTTGATTGTAATCATTAAAGCAAAAAGTGGTTATGTAATGCAGGTTCAAGTGTGTATTATTATTCCTCCCACTGTAATTTAATGTATGATTTTTGTTTGCAAGCATCACTGTGGATCTTTGAGAACACACACACACACACACACATTCCTTTTTCTCAAAAAGCTTTATTTATCAAGGGAAGGGATTTCATGAGCACATATGCCTTTTCAGCAGTGGTCTGCTTTATATTCTAACACATTCACATCTGGGAGCTGCACAGTAAAACCACCAGTCTGAGAAAACCTGCTGGAACAAGTGGAAGTGTCTTGCTCAAGGGCACTCAGACACATTCTCCTGTCCTCTGGCTGATGGCAGAATCAAACTCCTAAAAAGTGTTGCACATGTCTTCGGTGCAGCAGGTCATATCGATGTAGTTGTTCGTTTGCAGCATCTCGCAGTCTGACAGAGACATACATTTCTGGTACTGACCATCTAAGAAGAAAAAAAAGGGAGGAAAAAGGTTGACTTTTTGCAAAGATGTGTGCTCCTGAATCTCTAGGCGGCATGTCACCATGTTAGAGCCTATCTATTTTTAAACATTCATGCATTCTTAATAGTCCACAAACAGGTGACTTTCTACTTGCTGTCCTGGTAGTGATTTAGTGGTGCTTTTTTGTGGTTTATATTGCAAATAGGGAAAAAAGTAGGTTAATATTTGAGGGTCTTTCACTGACCCTCAAATATTAATAGCTGACTTATTGGCCTCATAGAGTTATGAATGCAAAACTTCAGAATATTAAGAGAAGATTAAGATGATTGGCTGTGTGCTAAAGTTAAGGTCAGGTCCACCAATCCAAAATGCAAGCCTAAACTGAAATTTGTGCTTTCACGATTGAATCAAAAAATCGATTGATTCACGCTGTGGTGCATACAGTATGTTGAGAAACTCACATGGCTCTCTGAGGAACCTGGCAGCGGCACACGCATCCTTCTCTGGTTTACAGGTCTCTACAGTCAGCTCACAAGTTCCTCCAGCCTTTTTGGAGATGCACCGATGACAGTCCAGGGCTTCACCTATAGAATGAAACAGAATTGTATTGGAAAATCGCTCAAGTCGATGTTTTTTCATGCTTGAGTCTATCAGATGAAATTCTGTCTCAAGTTAACCACTATACTGTAATATTCAGGTATGCATAATAACCTTTGTCTGACACAGCAAATGCATACCCAGTCTGAAACTGAATTAAATTCTAACCAGGGACGAATAGGTTTACAATTTATGGCTTTATGGTTTTTATGGTTTGTTTGAGCCTATACTTTGGTGTTGAATGAATAGGTGTAGCTGCATGATAAAACGACTGCCATAAACCTTACGCAACTGCAGGAAAGTCAGTTTAATTCACTTTTCGATGATAAAATTCATGAGACTCCTTGACTCCCGCTGCAGTAAAACCCCACCTATCTGTGGCTGCTGGTGACTTTGTGACACACAGGTCTGATGAGATTATATAAGTTGCCAGGCAGTGCTGACTAACAGAGAGAGCAGACCTCCCTGTTGCACAGCGGCCCGGGGATTAACAGGTACTGTTTATATAGTGGAGAATCAGTGACAGACTCACCAGTTGTAAACAGGAGGGCAGCAGCCAGAGCCAACACCAGCAGCTTCATGATTCTGTTCAATGTTGCAACCTGGCATGAGAGAAAACAATGATTTGGTAACATGCATGTAAATTATCACTACCTCCAGAGTTTATGGCATGTCTCCTAATATGTGTAATGTTTTACAGTGAAGAAACCCCACTGCAAAGCCTCTTTTATGAGGGGAGTGCCTCAGAAATTTAAAGGAACAATTTCAAATTCATAGTTTTTATCATTGAAAGTTGAAGCAAAAGTACCTGCACATTAGCATGCACAAGCGAGTGAAATCTGAATGACAGATGAAAGCAGATAAAAGGGAAAACAGCTCAAATTCCAGCTAATATTGACGTTATACTGATTGTGTTGAAAAATGACATCGCCAAGCTTGCATTCATTCATCTCAAACAGCACTGATAATGCTTCAAAACGAGCAAAAAACAAATGAAAGAGTAAATACAACTCAAATGAGAATAGCAAAAGAAGTTAATGTAAATGCAAAGAGCGGCAGTGCTTCGAGTGTACGTACCCTTCTGGTTTCCTGTCAATAAATGGGATGTGATGACTGACTTTGCCCCTTTTTATACCTGCTCATACTTTGTCCTGTCATAGCAACGTCCTCTGAGGAGGTGTATCAGTCAAGCCTGTATGCTCAGCACCTCACTCACCCTGGGTATTGTGTGTTCAGAGGTAGCAGTTTCCCAATGCTCAAGTTCCTGCATTACACAAACAAGTTTCCACCCTTTGTCTTATCCTCTATATAATTTATAGGCCTGCCGTCAGTATGCATGCTGTCACACAGTCCAATAAAGATTTGAATTAAAGAGACTTGCACCATTAGAGTCTGTCCACGAGAATATCAGTCAAAGGTTTGTTTGCTTTGGGTGGATTGTGTCTGACTGATATGAGGTCTAAAACCTTGGGCTCATTACTCTTTAACTGATGCGAAAACGACTGACATCTATTTACATAAGGTGCAAACATGCACATAATGTTTGGATTTACACGCCGGGGAAAAAGATCCTAGATTATAGCATAATGCAATCATAGCATAGCGCTTAGATTGCAGACATCGCTCACTGGCTCAGTTGATTTGATGTGTCATTATCATGGTTTGGGGTGATTTTGGCTTAGTTTATTCTTTCATAGTTCAAATTTCAATTATAGTGGTTGAATGACAGCTGAATGACTCACTGTACTTAGTAGTGGTTAAGTTAAGAATAAAGACTAAAACATGGAATCTAGTGGAAGTACTGCTCCAACTAGAATTGGTGTAAATACTGTAGTTACTGTGCATCTCTGCTAGAGGGAGAGGAGGAGTTGAAGCTAGAGTCATACATGAAAAACAGGTTTTATCTGTCTGGGTTCCTGGGCCGCCTGTCCAGCCTTAAACTGCTGGTCTTTGATGTTGCAACCAAGAGCCTCCTGCTGATAGCTTTTCATAGACTGAGACTTCAAAAAAATGTCAAAATTGTGCTAATTATTTATTCACACCTTCTTCTCCCAAAGGAGGAGGAGGAGGCGTGGAGGGAGCTGCTAGGGAGAAGGAGGTCTAAAAAAATGGAGGGATGGATGGATGGATGGATGCATGATCCATCTGATCATTTCAGCATTTCTTCAGCTGCTTGCCCAGCTCATACCAAGAGCTGCTCCTTGTTTCCACCAGGCCATTCGTGTCCTTTGACCTCGCCTGCATCTCTGCTGCTTTGGCGTTCCCCTCTCTGGGCTGTGTTTGTTTTGCTCCTCATCTCCTGCTGTCTGGACGCGTCCCAAATCTTACTCTGCGACCTCCACTCAGAGCAACACCACTCTCAAAACCCAATCAAAGCAAAATCTCACCCACTCTATTGTTTCCCCCTCCTGAGCCAAACTCCAATATCAGCACTGCCAGATGTAAGGGAAACTGTCCATGTGGCAAAATGTCTAAACCCCCCTTTGTTGAGCTTTTGTTGCCTTGCCCTCGCGATACCGCCACACACTCTATTGGCCATATATATCTGGGTGTCCAAATTTTTCCACTCTTATACAGTCAGACTAGTTTGGACAACCAACATTGGAAAATGTCGCAGTACTCAGGAAAGGTGAGTACCACAGCAAGGAGCGCCATGCAGCCACCTTGACATGCAGTACAGCCTTCCCAAACCTATGCAGGTGTGCCTCAAACAAAAGCCTGAGCCTCATACAATGACAGTACTGTAGCTGACTGGTCTGACCTCAGTGTAAGTTTACAGCTACTATTCAACAGTACTGAATAGCACTATTGTGTGATAAGTCTTTAAACATGTAATTGTAATCATGCAATAAGTCTCATTTATGATGCTGTCTGGCAGCTCACTGTCAGTCAGGTCGATATTTGTCTGACACTTCCCTTGAAGGTACAGAGTCAAAGAAAAGCAAATGACAATGGGGAACCCGGCGTGAAAAGCAGTCTTTCATTGTTGTGGCCCAAACAGATCGTGTTCTATGAGGGGAAATGTTTCACCGGGAGGAAACTGGAGCTCTGCGGTGAGTGCGACAACTTCCAGGACCGCGGCTTCATGAACAGGGTCAACTCCATTCGCGTGGAGAGCGGGGCCTTCATCTGCTTTGACCACCCGGACTTCAAGGGCCAGCAGTACATCCTGGAGCACGGGGAGTATCCCGAGTTCCAGCGCTGGAACGCCCACAATGACCACATGGGCTCCTGCAAGCCCATCAGAATGGTAAGCATGGGTGCGAATGTCCCCATTTTGCAGATTTGCCTTTTCAGAATCAGCTTAATCAAGTATCGTAAGAAATTTGTCTTGCAATGCATAAACACATTGGGAATTTGCAATGTATGTATGGCAACAAATGATGCAAGGACCACACATCTAGTGTCAGGGACAGTGCTAAGGACACAGACTATGCACCTTCTCTATATATACATTCAGTCTTCAGAAGTTGAAAGGTATGTGGGTTGCTGCTATGACTCAGTGGGTGAGCATGTCCTTTCCTTGCCCAGCATGGAGAACACTACAGGATGGAGCTGTTTGAGGCAGCCAACTTTGCCGGCGAGTGCGTGGAGCTGTGTGAAGACTGTCCATTCCTGCAGGGCAAGGGACTGACCAAGAACTGCGTCAGCTCCCTGAGAGTCTACGGAGACGGAGCGTATGTATCTCTGCAGTGAGGCAGTTTGGGTCCTGTTGTTTGCTTTGTATTCATTTGAACTGGCATGGAGCACACAATGTGAGCCAGAAAGTTTAGACTATGTTATTATACTTCATCAGTGAGCCCAGTCAGATCTGGAGATCAGTGCACAGATTCTTTCCTTTAATGCAAAATGCACAGATGTTGCAGAGTCATGCATAGGTCTAAATGCTTTGTTTCCCCTCCTGCCAAACAGCTGGGTCTTGTATGAGGAGCCCAACTTCCGTGGTCGCATGTACATCGTGGAGAGAGGAAACTACAGCACCCACACAGAGTGGCAGGCCGAGACCCCCACCATCCAGTCCGTTCGCAGGGTGGCAAACTACTTTTAAACCGCGTTGAGGGCATGGTAATGGGGCAGGATTAGATCACACACACCACTCTGTCAAGTGCACATACACCCTCATCGCACATTGACTCCTGTAAAATAATAAAAGATGAAGAAAATATTTTAAAATGCTTGTTGTTTTATTTTTGTACGTAAGCATTTAAGGTTAAAATAAAGTAGTGTTAGGCAATACTCAATCTTATTATTATTCTGAAACTCCTCACTTGCTCCACCACCACGTCCACTGTGGAAATGGCTAAAGGCTATGATTTAAGGCCATTGCTTCCAGTTATGTGCAGTAACTACAGAGCCTTTAAAAAGTGCCATGCTTTTCCTCATACTAATGGATCCATTATCAAGTTACAAGAGATGTTCTGATTCTGGATAGCACTGAACAGATGGGTAGATGGGTATTTATCCAGGGAGGAAATAAAATCGTCACAGCAGTAACAGACTTGGGACACAATAATCAACATGACACAATGCTATAATAAAAGCCAAAGACACACAAATGCTGTAATCACCCCTGTGGATGATGAGCGCTGTGCCCTTTCACCACCCTCACCCCATGCATGTGACCATTTGGCACAGTCAGCAATAAACAATGGAAATTGTATGTCATCTCCATATATAAAGTGCATAAATCAGGAGAGAAAAGAAAGATAATGTGCAGGTAGATATCTGCACACGCCCCAGGGAGCGCTGCTACCACCTAGTGTCATTTATCTATTTTACTGTGAGGAGTCCAGATCACGATGTTCACCTCAAGGCTTTCAGAATGATCACGACTGGGACTTTCAATGGCTATAACACACACACATAAAGAATATCTTAACAGGGTGCTTTGGGAGCTACTGTACGGAAAAAGAAAACCTCAGAGAAGAGCTAATAGATATGGTACAATTATAAACTACTGTATCTCCATCTATGAGCCAGTAGATTAACCACCCAAATTCAGTTTGCTCACCTTTCCATTTGTGAAACAAACCCAACTTTTCAAGCTAATATACATTTTTTAAATATAAATTCATTGCATTATGCATGCTATATGTATGCATTATGTATATGTATGTAATATGTATTATGCATGCACTATATATGCATTATAGAAAGATGTGTCAGATTGGTGTAAGTTACATTAGATAGGGTTTTAAAAACAAAGCACTGCTCATAGTTTACCTACTTTTTTATTTACCACATCACTACCCCTGTATGCGCTCGCGTTTTGTGAGGATGCCACATTGTGGTTGTGACTGGCGAACCTTTAACGAGCACTCATGTGCTTTCCCTTCCAACTGCCATGACAACAGCACATCTATCTTTACACAGTTTCCCTCATGGCATCTATTGAATTACATGGTCAATACAGGATAGCCTAATGAGGAAATGCTTTGTCTTGAGTTACACTCTACGGTACTAGTTTAAGAGCGATTACCTATACCTAACCTCATTCCTGGGCCATTTGCTGCATGAATTGGCCTGGTGTCACCAATTGGCCATTAGTCTAGATGTCACAGACGTAAGGTAAGAGGGACCTTGAAGCAAAGGCTTAATGGCATTTTAACAGTGCCATGCTGTTGTTGATTTTCTGTGATGGATGAAAGAAAAACTACATTTTTCATCAAGGACTAATTTTGTGAAACTAGTGTTCCTCGTTGCTATAAAGCAAACTATGTATGAGACAAATGAATCAATCTAAATCATGTAAGATATTTAGGTGACAATTCTATTTTATAAGCAGGCCCATAAGTTGTTGTATCATTGTTTGCAATAACATACTGAACTATCTCTTTAAAACTGGCTGAGCAGATTGTAAAAGAGATAACTCCACCCAGTTTGTCAGAAAGCTTGTATAAATGTATGAAAATAGTCCTCAAAGGAATTGTCTGTAAACTGGGGATTTGGGAGGAATGGGTAAACTGAGCCTGTGGGTTACCTGGATTAGCCCTTAAATTTAGAATACAAAAGAGAAAAATTATTAATGTAACACCAAATATAGCTGTAGATCAAACTGGTGAGTCACTGGCTACATTAAAAAGGCATCTTGTGCTGGCACATTTATAAAGTGGAGATCATTTTCACACGCAGGCATGATGTTTCTGTTTTCTGACAAGAATAGAAATGCTTATAAGGTTACATTTTATACCATGAAAGTTTAGTCCACTCTTGGTTTAGCTGTATGAAATCTTTCATATATTTTTTTACTGTTATCTGGGAGTAATACGAGCTATTATGACCAATAGCCTTTAAATTATTTTTTATTATTGTATCCTATAACTTCAAATTGGGTCAGCTATTTTTAGCACTGCTACTTATGCATAAAAGATCATTTCCGTGAATAAACTAAAGCTCTAAACTCAAACTGTACAAATAACAAAACAATGTGGATATAAATCTAAATCGAACCCAAAATATATATTTCCAAACAGATTTAATTTATTTAGTAGTACACCGCCCCTCGGCTACTTCAATCTATATTTTACTATGGGTTGATGTGGGGTTGATATCTAGCAAACTGCAACCTCTGATTGTTAACAGCAACGCGGGACTTGCTGTATTGCTTTCACGGAATAGTCGCAACACATTTAAAAAACACGTAATTTTGAAAGTGAGTAAACATATTGCCCTACCCCATACATATATTAAAAACACGGCAAAAAAATCTATCCGTAAACAGCATTTAAAGACGGGGCGTAATGATAGGAACCGAAAGCTGGACCATAATACCAACTCTGACCACAGAAAGTGCAAGTGTTGTATCAGCTGGAACTGGAACAATTATCAGCGTGGAAACAACATATCTTACACCAACACCGTCTCTTTCGTCTGCTAAGAAGATTTATGTAGCTTTCGCATATTTTTGCAGCCAATACAGAGTTGAAATAAAGGTTTTTCTGAGACGTATCCCCAGTGTCGTGTTAAGGTCACTCGCTGGCTGCCTGAATTCCCCTCTTTGTGTTTACACATCCGGGTTTCCCTGTTTGCAGCCCATTCCCCATTTAGAAGCCATTTTGGACACAGATCAGTAACATGCATGTAAACCCCGACCGACCTCCCGACGCAGCGGTGCTACTATTCAAGTGAATAACCTTATAAAACACACCTAAGCTCTCGTCTCGGGTGGCGGAATAGACCCGTATTCGGTTTTTAGACTCAGTTCCGATGCGAAATGGTGCACATTTAAATGGACTAACAGCCTCGTAGTCAATTAATCGCTCCTATCTTTTCTTGCAACATTGTTGCAGCGTCGCGGCTATTGACACGCGTTGTGGTGGTTAGGCTGCTGGAGGGACCGGAGGCCTGTGGTCGTTTTGATCCTGGACTGATGTTTCGGACAACCTGAGTTTTAATGTTCGCGACGGAAAGACAAGGAAATCTCTGTCTTGTATTTAAAACGGAACATGTCTTTTTCATGGCTGACTTGTTCACTTCTTCTGGGAACTTTATGCGCAGGTAAGCAGCTATTGTTGGTATGAAATTGCAACAGTTTTCGAGTCGTTAATCCCGACGCAAACACGTTGTTTTTTTGTAATTGTTTGCTGTTGAAATTTGGACCCGCGAGCGACTTTTTGCCGCTGTTTGGTACCGAAACTTTGTTTGCTGTGTTATTTATTAACACGGGATATTCTTATTCTGTCATCTATTAGCGTTCTTTCCTCGGTTTGTCACTTAAGTAAATACTATTTTCGGTCGCGAATGTTTTTCGGAATGTCTGCGACTTTGTAATTAAATACATTTTCACGTCTTTGGTGGTAGCTAACAAGGCATATTTGAAAATTCGACCAAAATTGAAACTGTTGCGTTCCCCCCATGTCTTTCTTAACAGTGGCAAGAATAGATGGCAGCAGCTGCATCAACATCCTGAAACCTTATAGGCTACATCCCAGGTCTGGACTCTTGTTTGTGGTTGCGGAATGAACAAGAGCCGCTAAAACACCGTCGTCCTTAACGTTTTTCTAAAATGAATATTTGATTCGAAGAGACAGCAGTTGTCTGAAGTCAGGTCTTTACCTCAAATTGAGGTTACTGTTACACGGCTCCGTCTCCAAGCCAGTGACTTGCTACCACGTGAAATTGAGCATGGGGTTTGCTTTCTTTTATTTAGCTTTTTCTAATCGTCCAGGTTATGCAACTCACATGGGGTATTTTATAGTGTCTTCCTGGCAGAAATGCACTTATCCCCAGTCTAGTTTTGTTCCGCAACAGCTAAATAGTTGTCTGGAAACGATACATATCCTCTTTCCCTCTCACATGTTTTTACTTTTCCCTCGAATTGTAATACAAATTTCATTGAGGCACAGCTGTCTCTTGTTGTGTGCGGAGTTGCACTGGGCTGGTGCCCTTATGGTTTATAGATTAGGGTCGGAATATATAGTAATCTGCTTCTCCAGAATCCATGTTGTTGTGGTGTAAGCTTCAGTAAGGGACAGGGGGAGGGGGGTTGGGGAATGATCTAGTAGTAAAAGTCCTCCCGGATCATGTGACCAAGATATCAGAAATGCCATCTCGGCTCAATGGAGCATCGAGCATCAGTGGTGTGTGTGTGTGTGTTCCCCTGAACCACCTTCCTAATACCTTCCTTAATAACGAACATGCAGAGATCAGGGTCGTTGCATCCTGTATGCCATAATGCAATCTTTTGTATCCT
>OMLF01027235.1:4280-22661 GCA_900302615.1 Holocentrus rufus
CAGAAAGACACTCTTCTCTCTTCTGCAGCGCGTGCTGGCAAAGGAAGCCAGTAAAAAGAGCAAAACAGGATCATTGGCGAGGGCTTGGAATTGGTGTTCTGTATCAAATTTGCTGAATAACTTGGGTCAATATTGAACTTGGTGAGGACAGTGCATTGGACCGCAGAGCTATTGGCTTGCAGACACTGCTGGTTTGGTGCAGTGCCACGGGTAACCTCATGGGTTCACTGGGGATAAGTTGGCAAGCAAAGGATAACTTGTTGCTGATTGAATGGAAGAAACCACTACTTGTGCAGATAAAGTCCTTGAACTTTTGCCACTTTTTTCCCCCCAAAAAATGCAACAATGGAGAGAAAACTGCAGCGCTTTTTAAAAAAAAGTTCTTTAAGTTCAAGGCAGATCAGGAAATTAAGTTGCAAAGTTACAATTACTACTCACGTGCACAGAAAGAAAATGTATAGTGTAACTACTGCATTCACTGTATGCAAACCAAGTATAGGCACTTGCAAGCTTAACTTTTATATTTAACTATGCATGCTGCAATATTGATAGATGGTGTGATGATATCAATACCTTAAGGAAAATAAAAATGTACAAATGAATGCATATTGAAAAAGAAATGGGGTAGTTTTATTTAATGTAGTAACTGGCAAATAATTTACCTTTAGTCAACTGGAATGGTTCCCAAACGCTTCTTGAGATCCTAACAGAGATCTGGCTAAGTCAAAACTTATGCAGCATTTAAAAAAAAATCCACCTTCAAAGTAGTTTGGAAAGCTCAGGTGAACTGCTGTTGACGCTCGGTGGCTAAAAATAAGTCAAAGTCACAGATAGCACACACCGGGTTTCACTCCGTTTTTCTTCACATGAAGAGCGGGTCTTTCTCCTTTCGGGATTCTTGCACCAAAGCCGCTAAAGCATCACTTGTCCACATTTTATCCTCAACTTGGCTGCGCTCTGGAGAGACGCCCCTAACCCCGCCTCTTCAAAGTTTGGAAACAACCCACTCGTTCATGCCAAGGTCTTTGTGCGCGCGCCGGGGCCGTGCGTGTATCTAATGTAAGCAAAAAATCCTTTTTCCCCAAAACACGGTGCTTAGAAACTTAAACCTGAGACCTTATGTCATTGTAAAAGACAGTGAGTCACTAGTCCCAAGTGAAAACTGACCGCAAAATTCCTATAATAATCCTATAGAGACGTGTGGTATCTGCAACACTGAGGTCCATATTGTGACCATATTGCTCTTTTTATGATATTTTTATGCTATAATAACCGTGTAATTTTCATATTAGGACTTAGAGTGTGTCTACAGTGCTGAATAGTGAGTTTATGATGACCTTGTTGCACTTTGTGTGTGTGTGTGTGTGTTGTCTTCTACTGAATCACTATAATATCCCTTTTTTTTCTGTGACTCTTGTAACTTATCCTTGTATTATTATAGGATTACTGTAATTCTTTTTTATAAAGGTCCGTCCGGAGAATACGAGCATCTTCCAATAGGCTGCTGTGCCGTGTAGCCTACCTGCTGTTTGCCTTTTGAAAAATATTGACTTAGGTTGAAAAGACTTTCTTTTCTTTTCTCTTTTAGATTAATTGCGAATAACAGCGAACCAAATACGGAGCCCCCGGCCAGACAGCAATTTGGCCTCATTCTCTGGAGTCTTAACAGTTCACAGGTGACTCCTCAGGGGGACTCAAACACAAAACAACTCTCTGTTCATTTAAAATCCGAGCTTGTCGTCACTGTTTCCTTTCTACCAAACACTACAAATTCCATAGTGGAAACAGGCAGCTTGAGCCTTTTGTCATCTGGTCATTTTCAGTGGTGGTTGTAGCACATGTGGAAACAGTAGCTAATCAGCAGCCTCAGTGTGTGTGTGTGCCCCCCGTGCAGACTTTCCAAAAGAAGACACAATCTTCTTGTGTTTGACCTGACAAACATAATAAACCAAACACTGGCCCAAACCAACCATACACCGGCAACAAAATTGCCCTATATCTTTTTTCAGTGGGGCATATGGGACCTCCACGTTACCATGGCTACCTGATGTTGTTTTGCCTTAGTCATCAGGTGAGTCAGGGGCCGGACTGGCTGTTAGAGAGGCACAGGGCAAAAAGCTTAGTCACTGAATTATGGGGGTGTGTGTTTGGCTACCAGATTATGGTAAGAATGCATATTTAGGGGCAGATTAAAGAACATTTATCACATTTCAGATTTAGCATGATTAGTGGAGGCTTTGGACTCAGAAAGTGGAGGACAGGACTCTGGAAATGTGGGGTGAAAAGGCGTACAAAAATACAAAAATGCATGTATATACTGTACTGGAGACCATGCAATCTACTTATAGAGAAAAAGGTTCACAAACTGGGAGGGATTATCCTTCCTGTCCTATAGTGGTGCAGTGGTTTTCAAAGTGGAGTCCAGGGACCTCAAATGGTCCTCATGGGGCTAGAATTTTAAATGGGTGAAGGGGTGATTATGTTTTAATGTCATCACTTTACAGTAAATCTATTTGCTCAATTATGATATCTAAACAGCTTCATACTCAACATATATTTTCATGTAAGAGTCCTATGGGAAAAATTACTTAAAATGTGGGTCAGTGGCTTAATTAAGGTCAACCTGAGGGTCTTGAACGAGGGTCTTGGAAACCCCTGTTGTAGATGAACCCGATTTACCAGATCAGGTATGTCCTGTAAACCATACGCCTATATAAAATCCTCTCTTTCAGAGCGCCTCTCCGGTCTAACCTACTTCTGGGAGCTCGTTACAAGAGCTCTCACATTGGGGACCCACCGCATTTTGAACTTCCATAAACCCAGGGTTTACTGTCCCGCTCCCTGGGTCAGCAGTAGGGGCCTCGGCCACAGTCCCACCAGCAGCTCTCTCTCTGCGGTCAGACCCGGCACGCTCCCCCTTCCACCGCAGCTGAAATAGCAACGCTCTCCCTTTGCTCACAACTCCCCAGAGGGAAGCACCACCGAAAACACTCATTCATCTGCTATAGAATTAATGCTGCTCTACATTTAGCCGGTGTGTGTGTGTGTGTGTGTGTGTGTGTTACAGTAAGAGAGTGAGGAGTCAGAAAGCAAGTGGGTGCATGAGTGTGTGTGCATGTGCGTGTGTATGTGTGTGTGTGTGTGTGGAGAGAGAGAGAGAGAGTGCACATACTCATGTCTTCATTACAGAAATAATTTGTGTCAAGACATAAACCAAGCACTTATTTTAAAAAACTCAAATATGTTTTATGGACTCGGGACATGAAATGACGTGTGTTAAATTAAAGTTATGGCTGAAATAAACAGAGAATGACTGTGAGTGTCTCACACGACCGCGTCTCTGACCCCGGCTGTGAAAATGTAATTGTGTGGATAAAGGAAATATTTACCAACTGCTCAGAGATTTATATGATTTAAAGTGTGGTCGTTCAGGTCAGGCCATTTATACAAGCCAACACATTATTTGATTAATGTTCATAAGCCTACATGGCAGTGGATCTACACTATTTGGGCCAGCAGCTGAGCAGGAGAAATTATTTTATGCCTCTGGTTGGGCTGTTTCTCATGCGTCATGTTAGCAGACCTTTTCTGTGTCATCCCTTCCTTTTTTTATTGCTTCTGTTCCTTCCTACCTGCTCCTGCTGTGCTTTTCCCCCTTAATGTTTCCTATTCTCTCCTCCTCTTTATTGCCTTTTCTCTCTCTCTTTCACTTGCTCCCTTTTTTCTGATGCAGGACGTCACTCTCTCTCTCCGTCTGTCTCTATCTGTGTGTGTCTATCTCTCTCAGGCACACACACACATTCTCCTCTCTCTTTCTCCTTATCTCTGTCTGTGTTGCACCTACTCTCTCTCCTTCTCCCTTGTTGTCTCTCTTTCACAAACATTCATGCACACTTTCCATTTCTCTCTCTCTCCTCCTCCTCCTTGCCCCCCCCCCCCCTCTCTCGCTCCTTCTATCTCACCCACACACTCATTGTTAAGCCACTGGTCCAGATGCTCTGTTCAGTAACTCCCCCATTCAGCATGCAGTCTTGCCAGAGACCCCGTGAACCCAGCAGAATGTATCAGCTGTGCCAGACTCTGCATCCACACAACAGTAGCCTCTGGACACAACAGCAACCGCACAAACACTCTCGAAGAACAGTTTGTTGGCCCACGTTATCTGGCACGTTGCTCGCTAATGGTTCTGGTTGAGTTGAATCGAGGTTAGAGCACTGGAACGGCATCGGGGTGAGAATGGGAGTAAAGAGCATCAAGGTCATTTGGCCGCCGTCCCACATCCTTCCTCCTGTGACATTATCAGCAGTGCTCAGCAGCAGGCTGCCTCGCGTGCTCGGCTCAGCTCTGCTCGGCTTAGTTTGTGTGTCTCTACCCCCTTGTGGCGGCCGGATGCCAATGCAGCTGTGAGCGCTGGACGAAGAGATTCTGCAAATTCCCGTTCCTTTACAGGTGCTATTTCAGACATAGAGGGCTATAATTAATGCATGTTGGATGGAGGCTCCGAATGCCGCACAGGTCAGAAAGCATTTTAATACACTGTAGTCCTGGATGTTCCCATCAGAATAAACTGCTTTATATTGGTTTGCCCTTGAATTACTCATATATTCTCCTAACTTAGAACAGAACATCGCTTAGTAACCTGAGTCAGCTCTCTTTTTCACACTCCCTCCTTCTCTCTTTCAATCTCTCTCTGTCTCTTTTATCCTCTCTATCTTTATGCATAGCATATTGTATTCATTTTCAAAACAATAGTAGAATACAGACTTTGTGAATGGAAGACAGAAAATAAAAATGACTACTAGCTGTTTTACATGGAATACAAGCACCACTTAAAGCAAAAACAGCATTAAAAATTCCATATTTATAATGAATATTAGAAATGGCTTTAATACCATCCCAACAGCTTGCCTGCAGTTCTGTTATTTCTTTACCGTACTCACAAAGTGGCTGTGTCATCCATTATGTCTTGTGTCACCTATAAGCAAGGCCATTTCAGAGTCCTAATGTCACTGAGTAAGTGTCTGAGTTATTTTTGGTTGTTTTGCACTTGTGCTTTCACTTTCTGCTGAATTACCTTATATAGGACACCTACTAAAATATAGGACACCTTGTCTTGGTGTGAAAGTCGCCGTGCAGTATGTTTACATTCAACAGAAACTCCATGTGTGATTTCTTCCAAAGGGTCTTGAAGTTACACTAAGTGGCGCACACAGACACATGCTGACTTTCTCCACTAAACTCTCCTTTTCAAAAAAGAGGAAAGCAAGTTATACATTTTATTGATAGGCTCATTTATAGCTATAGAAACAACTTTTTTTGAGGTAGTGGTGCTCTATAAAATGACATTCCTTGGTTATTGCAATAGTAGAAATATTGTATAAATTTGAGTCTAACTGATCTGGCTGGTAGTTCACTTGATAATAGATATTGTACAGAAGTGCACCCCTTGTCATCACAAGGGTTACATCAAATGACATACATGACACACAGTAGTTTATTGAATTACAATACCAGATGAGGATTTTGCCATTTTCCATGCACACTAATGATAAACTATTGCTCAATAAATTCCACATGACATTAACATAATGCTGTGGGGTTTTTTTCCAGTGAAATTTGTCAGGCAAATTAAATAGGAAATAACATGCAACACAAATAATATTCTGCTCCTACAACCAGCAGATGTCAGTGTCCATCAACATACACTCAACCATCCTTTGACTTTCAAATTAAGTCTGTCTCTTAGTGGAACTGAGCTCAGCCTTTCTGCTAAGAGCTCTTCGCGAGAAACCGGAATCTCTCCCACCTGGGCTCTTCCACTTTTCCACCACAAAAGGAACTCAGGGCTCATGCTTGGCCGGGCCGATCAATCTCTCGGTCAATTACAATGAGATCTTAAACAAGCAAGTGGGTTCAAGACAGGCCATGGCCTAGAGCAGTGGAAACAAGTGCAATTTGGTAATATGATTATTCACTGCAGTTTGGGAAGCACAAGGTAACCAGAGAACTGTGTGCAAGGTGAGCGCTGAAATGCACGAGTGTTGCATTAGATGCAAATGGTGACTGGGACGATGGTTAGCAGAACAACAGTGGGTTCGACTGTATTTATGTGGAATTAATTATGGAGTCATGGACTGAGGAATTATACTGTAAACATAGCTTTTATTATGTATTATAGCACTTCTGCATGTTTGCTTCACTGTATTGTATGATAAATGGATTACTCCTTGTGACGCAAACACACTGAAAGAGAGAAATTTGACATAAACGTAAAGCCAAATCTGATCAAACGTCATGTAAAATGATCTAGTGTTTTACATTGTTGTGGAGAATCCATTATCCATGCAGTTTCTTGGCACGCACTGACACTGTACTGATTTTTAAGACAGATATGAGTGTTGGTTTGTCACACAGGATTTCAAAACACAGTCTCTTCACCTATTCATGGAGTGTGAAAGATAAATATTGTGGAGTTGAGTAAGAGTTGAGTTTATGAGTTGAGATAATAAAAAGGAGACAAATTTCTGAATTTCTTTGGGTTCATGGAGCGTATCCCACGAAAAGCAGGCAGATAGCCAGAGTCGTAAAAGCGAGACTGAAGGTCTGGAGTGTGTATGTGTCTTTGTCCGCTTATGCACGAATGTATGTGTGCCTGCAAAGACTTGTACACGCCTGCCTTTGTGCGTGCATGGGCGTATATTCAAATACGTTTGCATGCACGTGCATCCCTCTGTTTTCACACACACAAATTTGATGCGACAATGCATCATGGGGGCGCAGAGGTCAGCGCGTCAGAAGCCAGTATAAGCATCAAAGCCTCATTGAGCTTGTTGACTGTGGGTAAGAGCGAGCTGAGAGTGAAGGAGGAAAGCCCATCTGATTATGCAGCACTTTCCCAGCGCTGTGTTGCTGCGCGGACATTGATTTTGGCCCACATGTTGGAGCTGCAGGATGTCGCTCGTCTGAAGGCCCTGCTAGGCCCCGCTAGGAAGTTAACACGGTCCCATCCAAGACAAAGACTACAATGGGACATGGAGGGTAAACACAGAACCACCAGCCCCAGCTTGGGTTCTTAGTCCGGACCAAGAAGGCCAGGTGCAGTCTGGGTTATGGTTCAACATACTGTACAGTCAGTACTAATTTTCTCTTAGCCGCAGCGGTGGAGGTAAAAAGTTACAGTGCAATGGTGCAAAGTTGGGTTGAGGACATGTGATTATACTTAATGTCATATTAGAGGTGAACATAGACTATACTGCTTTGACATGACGCCAACCCATGTCTTTCATCGTATAATGGCATGTGTAGTATGCCAGATATGCTGTATTTATATTCTGTATGACCATATACTTGGTCAAAGTCACTAGACGAGAAAAATGACCATAATGTAAGGCATTAGGGTTATACAGCTCAAACTGCACTGGTATCTTATTTCATTGCGGCTATTCAAATGAAAAATTGGTCGAAGCTGCGTGCTGGCATGTTCCTTGCACGGGGAGTATATGTAAATTCTACCATGAAATCCTGGGAGAAATGAAACATTTGCCCAAATGTTATGGAGACACTGTCCTAAATAAATAGCATTATAGGCTAAAATAGGCCAACGGTGTCACCACAAATGATCTGTGTACCTCAGGAGCTTTATTTTTTTCTCTCTGTTTGAAGTAAGCGCATCCAACTCCAAAGAGGACGTGCGCAAACGTGCCCTGCAGTTAACTCAGAGGTTCACCACCGACTCCCCTAAAAGATTTATGGTGGCAAAAGGATTTTAACACTCACATGCCGACATTTGAGGAGATCCCAAAACATGCTTCAAGAGGCTGACATCAGTCCCTGTGAAACACATATGTCAATAGACTCCAACCTGACCTGTGCACATTTTAGACATGTGAATACAGCCACTTTTCCTCAGTTTAAGACTTCTATTATTACACATATCTTTGGAAACTCTTTGTTCAGCACGTAAAATGTTTCCATATAATAATGATGATTATATGTCTGGACTAGTTGGTACCATATGCGCCACGATCCCTTCTTCGCATTCTCTTCTATTAGGCATGCAAAATGTAAACCACCATCTTCTGCCTCGTCTCTTTTAGAGATTGAACGTAGTAATGAGGCAGTGGAGATAATTTTGTTATTGCAAGTGGTTTATAATGACCATGATCTTTCCATCCCAACCTGCAGCAGCCTAATGTGCCAGCACCTGAGGAGGAGAGAGGTTCATTTGGCAGCGAGCAAACGTGTGTTGACTGCCTCGTTCATTTTCTCCTCCCCAGACGAGCTCTTCCAGTGAAAAACCGTCCAGATGCTGGGACACACCCTGCCCTCTAAGGCCCATCCACAGTCGATTTCAGCCAAACTGTTTATGTTGGGATAAGGAGGTAATATTGACGTTGCCCATAACCAAATTCATGGTCTTGTTTTCTTGAGCTTATTTTCACTGAGTTACACCGTTTTCTCTACCTAACAGCAGCTCCACTCTCGAACGCCCCGAGGCTGCGGTGCCGCTGTGGCAGTGATGCATTCTGGGGAGGTTTGAGGCCAGAGAGAGAGAGAGAGAGAGAGAGAGAGAGAGAGAGAGAGAGAGAGGCCTGGACCGGGCACAGGCTGCATTTCCGATGGTCGTGCTGCAAGGGGAGCAAAATAAACAGACTTGTTGTGCTTCCAACTGGGACAGGAGAAAAAGAAAAATACAATGAATTAGAAAGAAGCCTCTTCCAATGTCCCCCCTCGAGGCAAAGAGGAGCCTTCCTGCCAAGATTTCAATCCGCTCAATGCTTGAACCCAGAGAGGGCAGAGAGGTTGTCGAGTACAGAGGAGAGAGGAGAGGAGAGGAGAGGAGAGAGAAGAGGAGAGGAGAGAGGAGAGGAGCAAAACACAACAATAAACCTCTAAAGCATTACCAAGCACCATCCATGACAGGTCTATCAGTATTTGGTGGTGTTGCGCTCTCTCAGATTGTTGTATATACTCCTTCTCGCAGGCCTCACCACCATCAGAGTTCACTTGGACGGCTGCTTGCACATTTGGAAACTGACTCCATCATCCTCACCCACTCCCCTAATAATCAATCACCCTGCCTCGGCCCCTGCGAAGACTCCCATCTTCTCTCCAAATAAACGCCTCACCACCTTTACACCCGAGTGAAACTTTAGCGCTCTAACAATCACAGTTTATCTGACAGGTCGGTAATTCATTTTGAATGTGGATTATTAGGACAAGTCGTGCGCTTTCAGATGAGTTTACAGATGCATCACTGTGGCCTGGGTAGGTGTTGGCACAGGGAGCGGATAGCATAACCTAGTTGAATAGGATTTATTGCTGTAGAAACAGGAGACTGTAAATCTGTCTCTCTTTCTGTCTATTTCTCTCTCTTTGTCTTTCTGCCTTTCTTTGTCTCTCCCACGCTCTTCTTGGCCTTCAAGTGAGCTTACGTAAAACTTTTATGCCATATCTTTGCCATACTGGCCTGAGATGGACGAGGAATTCACACTATACAAAATGATATTGTATCTATATAGCTTTTCCTCAATCTCTGTTCATGCTAACCTGACTCATTAACCTTTGCTCTGTCTCTGGATAAGTCAGGAATATCTTGACAGCAGGTTGTCAAACTCGTCATTGCCCCCTGCTCCTCATCGCACCGATGTGCTTTCTAAATACTCACCCATCATCTGCTTGGCTCGCTCCACTATTTGCTCAGGCTGGCAGATTTTTGCCTATGCATACTAATGTGTTTCTCTGAAACTCTCCACCGGCTGCTCCCAAGGGTTTCTGGGAGTTGTGGTAGTTTGTTACAGCAGGGCTAGCTGGGTGGGTGTGATGAAGCATAGGGCTAAAATGATACAGAAAATAGCATGAAACTCTCACGCCATCACAAAAATGGAGGATGAAAGATTATGTAAGATATTGATCCGTTTTCTTCCAGCGTGCCAAAATTGCAACGTACAGTATGGCAAACGTTTCAGGCTGGAGGGAGTGCTTCCTTGTCCAAAATGTTTTCTGCACCCTAGTTTTCACTTGGAGCTTTATCTCACAAAAAAAAAATCTATTGTCAGTCTTTTGATAGTCTGCTGATTTCATGCATCTAACCATGATGCAGGCTGGCCCGGGACCATATCCTGCTCTCCCAGCTGGAGAACAGAGCAGGAACTGCCGCGTCTGCCCAAGACATCAGAACATTTATGGCATCACATCCCAGCCTCTCCCGCTCTGTCTGCCTCTGTCTCTTTCCGACTTTCTCATACTTTCCCCCTCGTCTACACAAAAATTTTAAAGCTGTGAAAATTGCCTGACGCTACTGAGAATGTCATATTTCTCCGATTGTCTCTCTCTCCCTCCCTGCCTCTCTCCTTTTGTTTCCTGTGATTTATTCTCTGCGCATGGGAGTGACACGAGCTCTCTCCCACTCTCTGCTTCTTGCATCTCTCTCTCTCTCCCTCCCTCTCACTCTCAGAGAGGTCAACGGTTTCATAGGACAAACTTGAACAAGAGGGGCCTCTGAAACTGTATCAGTTGTCTGTTCGTTTGTGTAGACATGAACAGACATGGCCAAAGTCAACTTTTTCTTATTAGGATTCGATTGTAGCCCCGGCATGTTTTCTCTTCTCCCTCACGGCCTTTGATACGCAGGATGTGGGCTTTGCAATGGCACTGTTTAATTGAAAGTGAAAACAGAGAATCAAAGAGCCAGGCTGATACTGTACTTCCCTGGGCAGAACCTCTAATCAATATCAGACATGAGGAAGAGTTGAGACGACTCAGACACACACACACACACCACAGACAATGGATGTTGAGGCCGGGGGCAAGACATGGGCGGAGTTGTACAAACAGAAAACACACTATCAAAAAAGAGCATTTTATTACAAAATACAAAACACAAGAGCAAAAGCGCAATTCATCGCATAAATAGTTCTTTTTTTTTTTGGCTGTTGTTTTAAATACAGTCAGTGCGGAAAAGTGTTAATTTCCTGTTTTGCAATGCATTGAATCTCACTGAAATTTGCATCACTGGCAACATTTGTGTTTTAGTATGATATATGTTTCCATTACACTGCTGATGTGTATTTAAGTCCTTCTCAGTAGATGTGGGACTGTATTCAGAAACTGGCCTACTTTGAAAAGGAATTCTGATACATCTGCCAAGTCAAAACTGTTGAGGCCTTTGCTTGCCAGTATTGTGCTAGTGCTTAGTTCATAAAAGTCTACTTTAAATGGAGGATAGGAATACTACTGTAGTTCTTACACACTAATACATTTTTCCTTCAATATTATAAAAGTTGATATGCAAAAGGACCTTACACATTTTAATCAATTCTATGTACAATTCTTTTCACACAAAAATTAAAAATTAATATCAATTAAATATTTCCCCGTATAAAAAATGAATAACTTATAGTATACTTGAAATATAAGGATAGTCATATTCAATGCATAATGATTATCTATACATACAAAATAAATGATAATTACCTGATATTTTGGAAATGTACAAACAATTAAGGTGCACTTGAGTGCCTAACTCTCAAGAAACTAGTTAAAACATCAGTAAAAAGATCATAACAAAGTATAAACAATAGCATTGTTCAAATATACCAACAAATATGATGCTAGAACAGATATCTGGGTCAAATTCATGCTATGTGCTCTCCCCAGCAGTTTATATATAAAACGTGACTGAAACCTGTGAAATGCCCATGAGGATGATGAATGTACTGAAACTCAACATGACCAGTGCATATTGTAACTGAGAAAGCACCATGTTAATGTATGTTTGAAAGAAACAGGGCTTTTGACAACTTGTGTGTCTTCTGTAGATCATATACTTTCCATTTTTGATTTGTGTATTTTCTTCTTTATATCTGATTGATGAATATTTTCAAAGTTCACTTTTGTGCAGTAAGTGCGCTTCTGTGAACAGAATTTTTGGACATAAACTGAAATCACCATACCTAGAGTCTGAGGTTTGTAGGATAGCGTACTGTGCTGTGGCAGAGAGCTTCAGTTTTGCCTTCTGAAGTCAAAAGCCTTGATCTTTGGATCATGACATTCCTAAGAAAGCAGAGCACACAGACTGAAGGTGTGATGCCCTTAGCACCTTAGTGAGAAGGTATGAGCAGCTACAATCTTGTTATCCACCAAGTCTCCACAAAATAATCCGTAATTACCACATTGTAATGGTAAACTGATACAGTTATAGTGAAAGTAAAAGTGTACGCAGCACCACATACATACTGTGTTTGACATATTAAAGATCCCCTCTGAAGATAAATTATCTTTCATCAATTAAAATCGTCATAGCAATTAAAAAGTAACAAAACCATTTACAGTTTATTTACATGTATTCAACACTGAAAAGTCCGCTGCCTTCAAACATATGTTTGTGTCTTTAAATAAGCCCATATATACAAAAAAGCGTGGTCCAGGACTGTTGTGCAAATCCTTCTGGCATAAAAAATTGTCTTTGTGGTAGGTTATCAGCTTGTGTAGGGAGGAAAATTGTGTTTATTTGAACCAGTGCAGGTAGTTTGTGTTAAGAGCAGGGAAGCACATGTTATTGCTGCATGAGCCGCCATAGCTAGGAGGGCAGGCTGAGCAAGGGACACCTACTTTGTAGGGAGCCTCTCCAATCCAGTTACCCCTGGAAGACAGAAACATTCACAGTGTAAATGGATGTGGAGATTTGGTGACCAGATAAACACATATAAAACAACCTAAAACCCTTTTCATAGCTTTGAACTTCAGCATCATGGACTGATTTAACACCTAGAATCAACTTGCGCAAAATGCAGCTATAAACCCACCCAAGACATACTGATGATCAAATAACTCAAACCATGACAGATGTGCCAATTGTTTGGCCACACTACCAGTTAAGTGCAAATAAAAGGTCCAGATCCAGATTTAGTAACTACACTTAGAGAAATAAACATTTTGTGCAGATCATACATACTTTAAAAAATAGATTGTCAGAAAACTGATTAGATGGACTGTAAACTCTTGGATGGGGGAAAGTGAGAAGTATAGTGAAAAGTTAAGTATTTAAGGTTAATTTAAAAGAGCATGAAGAAATCTGGTCTCACTGTTTATATTGGACTTTTTAATGTAAAAATTGTATCTTGACTTAAGTCAGGATACAAGATGCATCGTAATGCCAGGTATAAAGGAGCTTTTTGCTTTTCACAGTGACCTCTAGAGAATTGCAGCACCAGGTCCAAAGACTACATTTCCACTTAGTGATGCAAAATAGGTCATCAGTGTCCTGAGCCTGCTACTCTTACATGTGTCTCCACCCAATGAGATTAAAGAACCTGGGTCACAAGTCAGTCACAAGTCCCAACAGGCTTTGATTGTGGAATTAAGAAAAAACTGTTCTGGAATTTTGTGGGTCTCCGGAGCTTTTGTAATGCAGTACCCGTTCACAGGCTTGTATCGGGGTTATCTGAATCTCCCAGCAACATGGGTGGCATTTCACAATGCAGCGTACAACAGAACAGTCTGTGTCAGGATTAAGCCTGTGATATCGTCATCAGGTTAGCAGGTTCACCAGAATTAACATGCCTTCTTACAGCTTGTCACTAGCTGTCACTGTATGGGATGGCCTAAAATTTAAACCATGCTGTATGGCCAATTAACCAGCATGTGCACTGTACTTACTTGGGTGAGTAGTTGCAAACTAAGTATGTTGCCCGTTTCCACACTGAACCCCATACATTCATATTATGGCATGTGTGAACAGCACAGCCCACTTTGTTTGATGTTGCCCACACCATCTGCAAAGGAGAAAGGTTTATAATCACAAATCAGTTACTCAACCGTCATATAATGTCATTATTGCAGTAATACCATGTTTTTACACCACTTGTTGTCTGTACCTGTGTGTAATGTGTGCACATGGGTCCGTAGCACCTGAGTGGACATCTGGGGTTACAGTCCCGGGGGTAAGGAAAAGCATAGTCTTTCACCTCGTCATACCATGGCTTCACAAGCTGGAGAATTGATCGATAGCTGTGAATGAGAACAGACACACAAACACATATACTGTATAAGTACCACAACTGATGATTGGCATGACATGTGATTCTAAATAATGCTGATTGACCTTAACACCAGACAGAGTCATGGACTGAAACCATGACTGTGTCTGATGCAACTTTTACTTTATTATTTAAGAAGTAATTATTGAGCAGTAAGTTCACAGGTATCATTAGGGCTGAGGCAATGCAAAAAAACTTTAAAATACTGACTTGGTTTGGGGTTTTAGGTAACAAAAATGCCCCAAAATGCTATTTGCAAGCATAGCATAAAAAGAAAACTTTATTCACTGAAATTTGCACTTGAATGTCCTTATCATCCTACTTTTTTGGCACTACCACATTAACCTGCAAGTTCATGATGACATCATTATGCCTTGAGCAAATCACAGTAGCTGCACCACCAGTGACTGGTAGTACGCTGGATAGTAACAGGTGGGACGAATTTCCTCTCATGAAGTAACATCTGAGCATCATTGTGTAAGCCAGCATTTAGATATTAGAACTGGCAGGCTATCATAAAATAACCGTATTACAGAATTTTCTCTTGGCCAATCACACGGAACAGTTAGTATAAGCCGTTTTATAAATTCCCTCCTTCATTTATGATGGCAGTCTGTGAGGGAGGTCAATAAAAACTATGGAAAATGTGACATTTCCAAGCCAATCCAAATGTGCCCAAAGTTTCCACATGGAAAGTCAAGACCCACTGTGCTTCTGTCCTCTTGGGTCATGGCTGGAAACACTGATTTTGTTTATTTGCAGGGTCACAGGGACATTCCTCAAGCAGTCACTGGGTCACAGTGCAAAAACCTTTAGGAGAGAGAAGAAGGGGGCAGCAAGGCAACGACCATGACTGCCCAGAGACATCCCCCAGTGGAGCAGCAGATGTGGGAGGGGGTAGAGGTTAAAGGTCACTCACCGTCCTGTCCTGACGGAGAGGTTTTGACCCAGGAACCTGAGGAGGTGATGTGGCCCATGCTCCCACAGGCAGGCATGCGCCCAGTCCTCAGCTGTCTTAGCCAGGGTGTCGTCCCACACCTACGCTCGCAGAGAAATGGTGGGAACATAGAGCGCTGTTACATAACCTATGGAAAGTATACACACCAGCCCTCCTCCATCTATGTCCAATACAACACCGAGATGTGAGATAAGTGCTTTCTGACTTCATAGTTCGGATACGAGTGTAACCATAGCAAGAGGCGCAAACTCACTTATCAGATCAGTTACATAAGTAGAGAAAGGCTATTGGCGCGCGGCTCTGTCCCGTGTAACTCTAAAAACGATCAGCCTTTTCTACAGTGGCAGGGGAGCGTGGAGCTTTGTGATGGTTCGGAGAATGGTGCGTAGTCAAACAAGTGAACGGCAGCCCTCGTGCACACGTGGTCCACATTGTGAATGGAGAGCTACGCAATGGGGAGCCTCTCCCACTGATGACTTCATCCTGCGGTGGCTTCACCAGTGTAAGAGGCTCCCCATTGCTTTCTATTACATTATGACTGAACTACAGTGGACAACTCCCTACAAGCTGTTTTTGGAACAACTCCTCCAAGTTTTGGTCACTCAGTATCCATACTTAATATGAAATTGAGCACATAGGCTGTGGTCTCAACATCGCTTGGAACTTGAAACTACTGGAAGCTATATTCAGTCATCAATTAGTCTCTATGGACAGTCAACTGACAACTACAACTGTGCTCTCTGTACACTGCCAGCAGGCTACTGATATTATACATGACCCCTCTTCCTCAGCAAGTGTCAACTTTGGTGGTCTACTTCAGTAAAATCTGCCTAACAGCTGGGGGTGTCAAGACACTCAAAGACATTTGTCACTTTGGCTTCCTATAAAGCTGCTGAACTACTGTATTAAAATATCTTCACCATCTTACAATATGCTCTCATTTCATTTCATGCATTTTAGACATTGGTAGAAATCGTCTTCATTGACCAATAAAAATAAGCAATAAGCAAACAGTTGAGAAGTTGCATGCACAAATATATCCATGAATCTAATCAAAATTCATGCAGCTTGTTGAAACGAATCAAGATTGAGCACAGACCATCACTTACCATATATTCCATATTGGAAGCCGGGGGAAACACTTTTCCTCTCACTTTGTTGTGGTAATCAAGAATGGCAAGCATGTCGTTTTGAGTAATATAACGCTTCCTCCTGGTTTTATTCGTGGCGTCTGTTCCATAGCTGCGCGCTGCGCCAAGTTTGGTGAAATTGGCGGCTGGCAGCGACGTGGACACACTAGGAATACTTGTTGCCAATGCACTTGCTCCGCAAGATATGCACAGAAGTACTAAGTCTATGGCAAATAGCTGAGGTTTCATGTTTGATTTAAGCAACTTCTGATAAAATATTCCGCGTCTTGGACTGACCTGGAAAGAAAACAAAAAAGACACACTTAAGAATGCTGTCATGAAATTGTCCCCTAATGCGCACAATAATGCCCGTTGTTTTATAGACCGTTATATATCATATACATGCTGCAAGCCACGCGTCTGCCTTCCAGTGTAATGCTGGATGGGGGCGAAACACCAGTGACAGTAGTGATAAAATTCCTTCACAGGATCTTGGTCCTACCTTTTGCTTGCGCAGCGGTACCTTGTGTCTCCGTTGCCAGGCTATCACTTCCACAGCCTCTGCAGTATACTGGAGAGAGGGAGGGCTTCCAGTGAGGAGTTTTTGCTCTTTGCAAACTATATGAGGGCTTCAGGAGAAAGTCGGACTTTGCGGGTTTATATATTGCTGTGGACGACGCAGGAAGTGCGCCTGCCTTGGAGGTGCGCGCAGCCCCTCCTTGTCACCTGAAACACAGCATCTTCTGGCGACGTAATGTTTGGTTTCTCCTATCCCATTCCTGGCAAATCTCGCCTAATTTCATCAAGACATCTGCTTTGAGTTTGTGCAGCTGTAGAAGGCGAAAAAGCAAACATTTGATAAGAAAACGAGTAATCCTATAAATCAAATAAATCAGAGTGAGGGGGAGCCCTACAAATCACCAGAGGACAGCAGGTGACGAAGTTAAGGAAACTGAATCACCTACTATAGCAGTGTATATAACTAAATGACCATTCATGGCTTTACTGAATCAAATAATTTCTCAAAAGCTGAAAATAATTATCATACAACTCATTTTACATTAATAGTGAGTTTCAACCCCTATCCAATAGTTCATAA
The DNA here is from genome assembly GCA_900302615.1 of Holocentrus rufus. Lineage (NCBI taxonomy): Eukaryota > Metazoa > Chordata > Actinopteri > Holocentriformes > Holocentridae > Holocentrus > Holocentrus rufus. Next base: position 21,507 of record OMLF01027235.1, read on the forward strand.
CAATCAAACAGTCTCATTTACTGTTCGATTGTCCCATCAGCACCAGGGGCTGGTGATAAAATTTGACTGGTCAGGGAATATATTCAGAGGGGGAGGAAGCCATCAGTTTTATGAGTCAAATCAGGCTAAGTTCAGGTTCCATGTGTCCTATCAGTCTTCTTTGTCGTATTCATTATACTATAAAGATTACACTTGTTCAGAGTTTGGGTCCAGCTGTGCAGTCTGCCAGGGCAGACACGGAACCAAGTGAAAAAGGGGAAAAAAAAAAACCTTCTGCAGCTCATCATTTTCTTTGGCAGCTGGTGAACAAATTAAAGCAACGTGACGCAGGACCACCCCCTCCTCCCCCATCCTCCCCCTTCACTTTCTTTTTCTCTCTCTCTCCCTCGCGCCTGTTGCCGACAAATGATTCTTAACCCAAAAAAAAAAAAAAAATTCTTGGAAGTGATGGACTTTTCAGGTGCTGGAATGGTAAAGGGATATATCACTCAAGAGCGGTGCGCACTAAGACTTCTCTCAGCCCAGCCATACAGTACTTTTCAGTTCCTATTCAGCCACTTCATTCCCAATCCAATATACTGCAAATTTCATTGGGAAGAAAAGTTCTCAGTTAGAGGACAAACATTGACGGATTAGTTGAATATTTCTACTTCCTAGCCCTGATCCAACCTTGTACACAAAGCCAGGACACTAAGCAGACATGTCTGTTGTTGGTTCATTTTCTACCAGGAAAACATTCAATTTTCAGAGACGCAGTGGTCCAGAGGAGAGGTGTTGAGTGTTTGCGGATGTGATGTTGTCTACATTAATTTCATCCTCAACACCACAGCCATCTGCTTCATTAAGTGGGGCTGGAGAGGAATCACTATTGGCTCACAATGAGAATACATTAGGACTTAAAACATTAGGACTTTAGTAGACTTTAGTAGAGATGTTGAGGATCACTTCAGGGTGGCTTCACCTTTATTCACAGGTAATATTCAGCATGTATTCTAGAAAATAATGCAGGTTTGGCATCTGGCAGAAATAATTCAAAATATATCTCAGCCATGTCGAACTGCATTGCTATTTAGCCCATTCAATATGTTTTGAGGCTTGATGGGGCTGATGCAGTTTTTTTTTTTTTTTTTTTTTTTTTTTTTGTTTGACACAATA